>PVLA01013756.1:0-34801 GCA_004027455.1 Hydrochoerus hydrochaeris | reverse complement strand
TTTGAGTGTGTAAAATAGATGACCATATTGCTGAATCTTTGTTGGATCTTTGAGCAAAACTGTTTGTAGTCTGACTGTTTGAATATTTACTATGTACCCTTTAACTTTGTAACTTGAACAACTACATCCAAGATGACAATACATAATTTACAAATTACTGATTTCTTAGTGGGGCTTTTTCTCATTCTCCTTTTTCTTTATTTCCTTTAGAATTCTGTATTATTGCTAATCTTTTTTGTTTTTTTTTCTTTTTTTCTTCTCTTTAAATAAAATTTTAAAGAGATATAATTGCTATTGTAAAAAAGAGGAAATAGGAAGTGCTATAAAAGATATAGCTGCATGTATGTTTAGATGTGTGGGATTGATGACCATATTTCTAGGTTCTTGTTGGATTGTTGAACAGATCTTTTTGCCTTCTCACTGCTTTAGTGCCTACTTTGTGTGCTTTAATCCTGTAATTTGAATAACTATTTCTAAAAGAACAATGTGTAATGTATCAACTAGTGATTCCTACTATTTATCTTCTTTTCTTGAAATTCTGTAATATTTCTACCTTTTTCATGTTTTTTTTTCTCTTTAAATAAAAAAATGAAAAAGAAAAGAAACAGATTGGTGGAATGGATCAAGAAACATGATCCCACAATATGCTGTATACAAGAAACACATTTGACCAAAAGGAAGCTCATAGATTTAAAGTCAAAGGATGGAAAACAGTATTCCATGCAACAGGCATCCAGAAAAAAGCAGGGGTAACTATTCTATTTGCAGACAATGTGAACTTCAAACCTAAAATGATTAAAAGACATAAAGAAGGTCACTACATACTCATAAGTGGAAAAACTCAAAAGGAAGAACTAACAATTATAAATATATATGCACCAAATACAGGAGCACCCAACTATATAAGTCAGGTTCTAATGAACATGTAAAGCCAAATACACAAGAACACAATTATTACAGAGGACCTTCACACCCCACTATCACAAAGAGATACATGAACTAGACAAAAAGGCAGCAAAGAAATAATAGAACTGAATCAAACCTGTGAATAAATGGACTCAGTAGATCTTTGCAGAGTGTTCCACCCAACCACATCAGAATACACATTCTTCTCAGCTGCACATGGAACATTATCCAAAATAGAACATATATTATCCCATAAAACATTCTTAAGTAAATGCAAAGGTATTGAAATTATCCCATACACACTGAAATTGGAAATTAATGGTAAAAGAAATTGCAAAACCTGCATAAATACATGGAAGCTAAATAATAACCTTCTGAACAAACAGTGGGCTACATATGAAATTGAAGAACAAATAAAGCAATACATACAATTCAATGAAAATGTAGAAAGCATATACCACAATCTGTGGGATGCAATGAAAGTGGTTTTAAGAGGGAAATATATAGCAATAAATTGTCATAGCAAGAAAACAGAATGAGCACAAATAAAAAGCCTAATGCTACACCTCAAGCTTCTAGAAAAAGAAGAGCAAGTTAAACACAAAGCTCATAGAAGAGAGGAAATTGTAAAGATTAGGGCAGAAATTAATGCAATTGAAAGTAGAAAAACAATACAAAGAATTAATGAATCAAAAAGCTGCTTTTTGAAAGAATAAATAAAATTGATAAACCTCTGGCTAACCTTATCAAGAAAAAGAAAGGAAAAAACTCTAATTCACACAATAAGTACTGAAAAGGAAATTACAAAGATCCCATGGAAATTCAAAAGATCATGAGCAGTTACTTTGAAAATGTCAACTCACATAGGATGGAAAACAAGATAAAATGGACAGATTTCTAGAAACATA
The DNA here is from genome assembly GCA_004027455.1 of Hydrochoerus hydrochaeris. NCBI lineage: Eukaryota > Metazoa > Chordata > Mammalia > Rodentia > Hydrochaeridae > Hydrochoerus > Hydrochoerus hydrochaeris. The sequence goes on along the minus strand of PVLA01013756.1, from coordinate 32,987 downwards.
TGAACTACCAAAGCTGAATAAAGAAGGTATAGCAATTTTGAACAACCCAATATCAGCTATTGAAATTGAAAATGAGATTAAAAACTTACCAACAAAGAAAAGCTCAGGTCCTCAGCTGTGATGGATTCACAGCTGAATTCTACAAGAAATTTAGAGAAGATTTGATGCCAATGCTCCTTAAACTCTTCAATGAAATTCAGAAGGAAGCAATTTTCCCTAATTCATTCTTGGAGGCAAGTATTACTATGATGCCAAAACCAGAGAAAGACCCAATCAAAAAGGAGAACTATAGGCCAATCTCACTAATGAACATTGATGTGAAGATTCTCAACAAAATATTGACAAACACAATGCAGCAAATCAAGATTACACATCTTGACCAAGTGAGATCCATTCCAGTAATGCAGGAATTGTTTAATGTACTCAAATCAATAAATGTAATACACCACATCAACAGAGCCAAAAACAAAAACCACATGGTTATCTCAATAGATGCAGAAAAAGCTTTTGATAAAGTCCAACACTTGTTCATGATAAAAATCCTTGAGAAACTGAAAATACACAGTATCAGTATCTATCTCAATCTCATAAAGGTCATCTATGACAAACCAACAGCCAACATTATACTAAACTGACAAAAACTGAAAGCTTTCACTCTAAAATCAGGAAGAAGACAAGGATGTCAACTATCACCACTCCTATTCAATATAGTTGTATAAATAATAGCCAGACCAATCAGACAAAAGAAAGAAATAAAAGGGACAAAGATAGGAAAGGAAGAAGTTAAATTATTACTTTTTACAGATGACATGATACTCTATATAGAAGACCCAAAAATCTCCACTTAAAAGACTACTAGAGGTAATAAACAAATTCAGCAGTATAGCTGGATACAAAGCCAGTGCTCAAAAATCAGTAAGATTCCCGTACACAAACAAAATCTCACTGAGAGAGAAATTATGGAAATATCACCTTTCATAATAGCATCTGAAAAAATGAGATACTTAGGAATTAACCTAACTAAGAATGCAGAAGAACTATATGCTGAAAATTATACTGCACTAAAAAAGGAGATTGAAAAGGATATTAGGAAATGGAAAGATATTCCTTGCTCTTGGTTAGGAAGAACCAAAATTATGAAAATGACCGTACTCCCAAAACTGTTATACAGATTAAATGCAATTTCAATCAAACTACCATTAACATACCTTCCAGATATAGAGAAAATATCCTAAAATTTATTAGAAACAGAAAAACCTAGAATAGCAAAGGCAATTCTAGGCAACAAAGGCAAGACAGGAGGCATCTCAATTCCTGACTTGAAACTATACTACAAAGCCACAGTGATAAAATTAACATAGTACTGGCAAAGAAATAGACCTGAGGATCAATGGAACAGATTAGAAGATGCAAGCCCAACTACAAAGACACTCAGCCACCTGATATTTGACAAAGGGGCTAAACATGTTCACTGGAAGAAGGATACCTTCTTTAATAAATGGTGCTGGAAAAATTGGCTCTCCACATGCCGAACACTGAAACTAGATCCATGCATATCACCATGCACAAAATTAAATTCTAAATGGATCAAAGATCTAAATATTAAAACAGAAACACTAAATCTACTAGGAAACAAGGTAAGTAGAAGTCTTGGAAACATAGGGCTAAGCAGAGAATTCATGAACAAAATTCAAACTGCACAGGAAACACTTCAAAGAATCAACAAATGGGATCTCATATTGTTGAAAAGGTTTTGCACTTCAAAAGAAATCACCGACAGAGTGAAAAGGAAACCCACAGAATGGGAAAGAATTTTAACCAGCCACCCCTTAGAAAAAGGACTTATATCCAAAACATATAAAGAGCTGAAAAACATCAAGCCCCCCAAATTCAAAGACCCTCTCCAAAAATGGGCATCTTGATGAACAAACATTTCTCAGATGAAGATATACAAATGGCAAATAAATACATGAAGTGTTCACCATTACTTGTAGTTAAAGAAATGCAAATTAAAACTGCATTGAGATTTCATCTCACTCTGCAAAAAAAATGGCTACATTCAAGAAATCAACTGGTAACAAATGTTGGCAAGGCTGTGGGGAAAAAGGAACACTGCTTCACTGGTGGTGCAAGTGTACACTGGTACAGTTACTATGGAAATCAACATTGAGATTCCTCAGAAGACTAGGATTGGAAGTTCCAGTCAATCCAGCTATTTCTCTCTTGGGGATCTTCCCAGAAAACCTGAAAAGGTCATGTCACAGTGATATATTTGCACCCATGCTTATAGCAGCACAATTTGTAATAGCTAAACAACCTCTTAGAAACAACCAAAATGCCCATCAACTGCAGAGTGGATGAAAAAGTTGTTGTACTTTTATATAATGGAATATTATTCAGCTATTAAAAATGGATGATCTTGGGGCCTTTATGGGTAAATGGAGGCAACTGGAAACTATCCTCATAAGTGAAATAAATAAAATCATATTTATAAATATCACATTGTCTCTGTGGTGTAAAAAGTAATGAAAACTATATGAGTAGCAAGTTCTGAAATGTATAATAGCTATTGTAAAAAAAAAGGGAAGGAAAGTGCTCTAAAGGACATAACTGCATGCATGTTTAAGCATGTAAGATAGATAACCACATTACTAAGTTTTTGTTGGAACATTGAACAGAACAGTTTGCACTCTACCATATGATTGTCTGCTTTCTATGTTTTAATTTTGTGACTTGAACAACTATTTCTAAGATGACAATATGTAATTTATTGACTAGTGATTTCTTAGTGTTCTTTTTTTAACTCTGTATTATTTATAACCTTTTTTCTGTTTTGCTTTTTTCTTTAAATGAAAGAAAAGATATACAAAAAAGTCACACATTTACCTCAAAAAGAGGCTCATAGACTGAAAGTTAAAAGATGGAAAACCAGATCCCATGCAACAGGAACTCAAAAAAAAAGCAAGGGTATTCAGTATGCAGACAATGTGAACCTCAAAAGAAAAGTAATCAAACAACATAAACAAGGTCACTATATACTTGTTAGGGGAAAAATTCAAGAGGAAGAGATAATGATTATAAATCATATGCATTAAATATGGGAACACCCAACTACATAAGACAAATACTAATAGACATGAAAAATCAAATAAATGATAACACTATTCAACAGAAGAACTTAATATTCCATGCTCACAAAGAGAAAGATCAACTAGAAAAAATTCAGCAAAAAAAGAACTGAATCAGACATCTGAACAAATTAACTTAATAGACATTTACAGTGTTCCAACCAACAACATCAGAATACACATTTTTCTCAGATGCTCTAAAATAGACCACCAATTAACCTATATGGCATGCTTAAGTTGCAAAGAAATTGAAATTATCTCATGCATATTATCTGATGATAGTACACTCAAATTGGATGTTAATGGTATGAGAAACTGCAAAACTACATAAACACATGGAAATTAAATAAAACCCTCCTGAAAAAACACTGGGTAAAACAAGGCATTAAAAAAGAAACTAATATCTATAATCTAAATGTAAGTAAAACATATGGGAACCTGTGAAATGCAATAAAAGCAATCCTAAGAAGGAAACATGCATTCTCACATCAGAAAAAAAAAACAGCACAATTATACAACCTAATGTTACACTTCAAGCTTCTGGCAAAAGTAGAGCAAGTCAAGACTAAAACTCAGAAAAGGGAGGAAATTATATAGAAACCAGAGATGAAATTAACACAATTGAGACAAGAAAATTATACAAAGAAATTAATGAATCAAAAGTTGGTTCTTTGAAAGAATAAATACAGTTGATAAATCCTAACCAATCTTTCAAGAAATGGAAAGAAAAACCTCAAACTCATACAATAAGGAATGAAAAGGATGAAATCACTTATAGATCCTGTGGAAATTCAGAAGATCATCAACACATTCTTTGAAAATCTTTACTCACACAGGCTGGAAAACACAAAAGAAATATTTGAATTACCAAAGCTGAATCAAGAAGACACAAAAATTTTGAATAACCCAATACTTGATAATGAAATTGAAAACATAATTAAAAACTTACCAACAGAGAAGAGCTAAAGTCCTGATGGATCCATACAAGAAATTTAGAGGAAGAAGTCAAGATGGCTGTTCAGTGAGCAACAAAATACAAAGCCTCCTGGGAGAAACAACTCAAATGCCAGAATAAAATATTTTGGAGAGACCCAGACAGTAGGAGATGCATCCTTTTGACACAGGAAGAAATTAAAATGTAAAAAAGCTCATCAAACACATTAGGACTACAACTGGAACAGCAAAAAATTATGGGAACAGCATTTTCACTGTGACCCACCAAGTTTGTGCCAGCCTGAATTTGCACCAGCTTGAATCCATGCCAGCTAGCTGAGCTACCTAAATTCATTCCCGCTGCCACTCACAGAAGCCACAGCAGTGCTAAAGTTGGGGGTTGGTGAGCTCAATGGAGAGCAGAGCCTGCAAAGAGACCTTCATTAATCCATGGTCAGTGCTGGGAGTGAGACCCCCCCCATGGGAAGGGCACAACCAAATGGGTGACATGTTGGAATGAGGCAGGAGGAGCCTGAACTGGGAGCAACAGTGACTTCAGTTGGTTGCTTCCTCCCCAGAGAAGATTCATGGGATTTGCTTAGACTGGGACATGCCGCTGGCTGGAGCCATCCCAAATCAATTCCCTGCACCTAGCATGCACTAACCAGGTGAAGACCCCTGAAGTTTGGCTGGCCCAGTGTGGAGAGGCAGTCAGGAGAGGGTGGAAGTCCCTTACCAGCATGCTTTGGTGGAACCGTGGCCAACAGGAAAGGGGGCTGGGACCTACACTGTACAGCTGTGTGGAGAAAGCTGGGACCATGACAGGAGAGAGAGGCAAGAGGAGGTCCCCAGCCCAGAACCCTGAGAGCACTGATCCAGGAGAGGAAAAAACAAGGGAGACTGAGGGTGGCAAACACGCAACATCAGACATGGCTTCAATGGACATTAAGAGATATTTTCAGGACCTTGTAGATGACCTAAAAATTGAAATTTAAATCAGTTAAAGCAAGACATGAGTAGAGTAATAAAAGAAATGCTCTCATGAAGCATCTCTCAGGAAGATACAGACAGAAGAAGAGAGGAACACAAAAAAGGAGAGAAATATTCAACAAAGAATATAAAAAAATATAGAATACATGAAGCAGATTCAAACAGACTACCAGGAAATTAAAAACTCCATTGAAAGCTAGCAAAACTCCTTAAAAGAAACTAAGATAGACTATCAAAACTTGAAAACAAGTCTGCAATGTGTGATCATGAAAGGAAACATCTCTTAAAAATAACAAGGAAACAGGCAGTAACAATACAAAGGCTAGCAGGTGATGAGAGAATCTACAATTTAAGAATAAGAAATATGTATGAAGAAGCAGGAATGCATACAGGCAAATTACAAAGGCTATTCATGGAAATAATTAAGGAAAACTTCCCAAGCATGGGAAAAGAAAATGACATTCGGTTATAGAACTCCAGCCACCTACAACCAACACAGAGCTACACTCAGACATATAATAATCAAGATACCAGAAATTCAATATAAAAACAGAATATTAAAAGCTGTCAGAGAAAAGAAACAGATTACCTATAAAAGTAAGCCCATCACAATCACAGCTGACTTCTCAACACAGACCATCAGATCAAGAAGAGCTTGGAATGAAGTATTCCAAGCCCTGAAAGAAAATAACCTCCAGCCCAGATTGATGTACCCTGCAAAACTTTCACTAGAAATTAATGGAGAAATAAGATGATTCCATGACAAAAAGGAATTGGGCTAGTTTGCCACCACCAATCCAACCCTACAGAGAATACTCAAGGACATTCTAGAGAGAGGAAAAAAATACCAGAATTTTAGGAACAGTGGCAGAAAGGTCTCAATGAGTGGAGCAGGCAGTAGAATGAAGGAGAAAAGTAGACAAAGAGGCAGGAAAATAGCATGTCAGAAATGAGGCAGAGAAGTATGACTAGAATCTCTAACATAGATGTCCTTGATATGCTATATTGTTAATAGTGCACCAGGATTTAAAACCCACATTACTCACACCACTCTGCTTAGATGTATTATATTCTGTTCCAATCATTCTACCTGTACTAGATTTGAGGGCACAGACAGTAATCCTGAAAATAACAGGATATAGTACCGTAATGATCCTTAATTTCCTATTAATTTAATCTAAAGCTCTGTAAAACCTACACTGTTTTACCTGATCACAATCGAATCTGGTTTGTTGGATCACTGTTTTGTATTGATAGATTTTATTCAAAGCTGTTATGATTGATAGTTTCAAGTCTGCGAGTATAGGCAACTGCACTTAAGATGACAAGATTCACTAGAATATTCTCTATGGTTTGAAGTTTTATGCTGTCTACAATGTTTTATTTTTATTAATATTGTTATGTACTGCTATGTTCAATTATACTGCTATATTCAGTTATGCCTGATGATATAGACAATTCTATGGAAGATAATAAGAAATAACACAGTAATCATTGTAGATCACCTTGTACTGTGATTTTATATTACTTTTTTGTTTCATAATTTTATAGGGTTTTTTTGTCTTATCTTGCTATGTTTTGTCTTTCCCTCTAATACAGAAAGGATAGAAACACATGTAGAGACTCATGCATACATAACTGTTTATACTCTCACTGTTTGAATATCTACTTTGCATGCTTTAATTTTGTAATTTGAACAACCATTTCTAAGAGGACAATATATAATTTATCAACCAGTAATTTCTTATTATCTTTTTTTTTTGAAATTCTGTATTATCTCTACCCTTTACATGCTTTTGTTTCTCTTTAAAAATTTTTTTAAAAAATAAATTTAGAGAACATTTTACCCCAATACTCTTAAAACCCTTTAATGAAATTGAAAGGGGAGCAATTCTCCTAACTCATTCTGGGAAGCAAGTATTACCCTAATGCCAACACCAGAAAAAGACTCAACCCAAAAAGAGAACTACAGACCAATCTCCCTAATGAATATAGATGCAAAAATTCTCAAGAAAATACTAGCAAACAGAATGAAGAAAATCATCAGGAAGATTATACACCATGACCAAGTTGGATTCACACTATGAATGCAGGGATGGTTCAACATATGCAAAACAATAAATAAAATACACCATATCAATAAAGACAAAGACAAAAATCACATGATCATCTCAACAGATGGCTGCTGTAAAGTTCTGTACCAAATTCACTGCACTGTCTCAATTGGCTTTGTTCTGTCTTGTTCTTTTGTACTTCTACTACCTTCAGAATAAAATTTTTTTTAAAAAAGAAAATATCCTCATTAGTGAAATGAGCAAGACTCACAAGAGTAAACAACTCATTGCCTCTCTATTGTAAAAAATAATAAAAACTAACAGAACAATGAGACCCAAAAGGCACAATAGATATTGTGAAAGTGAAAGGGAAGAAACATGTTCTAAAGAGTATAATGGTATGTATAGAGTGTAAGATAGATGACCATATTACTAAACTTCCATTGTAACAATGAACAGAAGGATTTGCACTATCAATGTTTGAGTGTCTAGCCACTATTTATGTTCTGATTTTGTGACTTTGGCAACTATTCTTTAGGACAAGAATGAGTAATGTATCAACTAGCAATTTTATGATTTTTTTTAATTTGGCATTGTTCTACCCTTCTTTTCTGTTATTCTATTTTGCTTAATTCTCTTTTCTTTCTTTGAAAAAAAAAGAGAACAATATGCAATATAACAACCATTGTTAAATTTTCTTTCATTGTTTTGAAAACTTGTATTGTTATTGTTTTGAGTTTACCATTGTTGTTTATGCCTTTTGCTTTTAGTTCTTCTTTTCTGACTTTTCTCTTCTTTAAACAAAATTTTTAAAAATTAAAAAAAAACTCAAATTCATGCAATAATGAATGAAAAGGGTGAAATCACTACAAACCCTGTGGAAATACAGAAGATCATCAATACCTATTTTGAAACCTTCTACTCTCATAAACTTGATAACACAGAAAAAAATGGACAGATTCTCAGAAACATATGAACTATCTTAGCTTGGTCAAGAAGATGTAAAACTGATGAATAACCCAATTTCAATTAACATAATTGAAAATGTAATTAAATCCCTACCAACAAGAAAAACCCAGGACCACATGGATTCACTGCACAATTCTACAAGAAATACAAAGAAGATTCAATGCTCACACTCCTCAAACTCTACAGTGCAATTGAAAAGGAAACAATTCTCCCTAACTCATTCCTGGAAGCAAATATTACTCTAATACAAAAACCTGAAAAAGACCCAGTTAAAAAAGAGAACTTTAGGCCAATCTTCCTAATGAATATATATGCAAAAATTCTCAATAAAATACTGGCAAACAGAATGCAGCAAATCATCAAGAAGATTATACACCATGACAAATTGGAATTCATCCCAGGAATGCAGGAATGGTTCAACATATGCAAATCAATAAATGTAATCCACCATACCAATAGAGTCAAAAATAAGAACCACATGATCATTTCTATAGATTCAGAAATAGCTTTTGATAAGGTCCAATACTTATTCATGATCAAAACCTTACAAAAAATTGGAATAGATGGTCTTTACCTCAATGTGTTAAAAACCATCTATGACAAACCAACATCTAGCATCATATTAAATGGCCAAAAACTGAAAGCTTTTACCCTAAAATCAGGAACAAGGTAAGGATGTCCATTATCACCACTCCTATTCAATATAGTGCTGGAAATACTAGCCAGAACAATTAGACAAGAGAGGGAAATAAAAAGAATAAAGATGGCAAAAGAAGAAGTTAAATTATCATTATTTGCATGTGACATGAAACTCTACATAGAAGACCCCAAAAACTCCATTGAAAAACTCCTAGGCATAATAAATAAATTCAGTATTGTAGCTGGATACAAAATTAACACTCAAAAATCAATAGCATTCCTATACACTAACAGCAAAACCACTGAGAAAGAAATAAGAGAAGCCACACCTTTCACACTAGCATCCAAAAAATGAAATACTTAGGAATTAATCTAATGAAAGAAGTAAAAGAGCTACACAGGGAAAATTATAGTACCCTGTAATCAAATCAAAGAAATCAAAGAGGACCTCAGAAAATGGAAAGACATCCCTTGTCCATGGATAGGATGAATAAATATTGTGAAAATGGCCATTCTCCCAAAATTGTTATACAGATTTAATGCAATCCCAATGAAAATACCACTAACATACCTCATAGATCTAGAGAAATCACTCCTAAAATTCATCTGGATCCAGAAGAGACCTAGAATAGCAAAGGCAATTCTAAGCAGCAAAGGTAAATTAAGAGGCATCACAATCCCTGACTTGAAGTTATACTATGAAGCTACTGTAATAAAATCAACATGGTATTGTAATAAAAACAGACCTGAAAATTAATGGAATAGATTAGAAGATACAACTACAAGCACACTCAACCATCTTATCTTTGATAAAGTGGCCAAATGTGTCCACTGGAAGAGAGTCTCTGCAACAAATGGTGCTGAAAAATTGGCTCTCCATATGCTGAAAACTAAAACTAGGCCCATGCCTATCACCTTGTACTAAACTAAAGTCTAAATGGATCAAAGATCTAAATATTAAAGCAAACACTAAATTTGTTGGAAAACAAATTAGGTAGAAATCTTGAAGACATGGGGGTAGTTAGAGAATTCATGAACAAGAATCAAACTGCATGGGAAATACTTTCCAGAATCAAGAACTGGGATCATATCCTATTAATGCATTTTTTGCATGTCAAAAGAAATCTCCTGCATAGTGAAAAGAAAACCCACAAATTGGGAAAAAATCTTAGCCAATGGTCCCTCAGACAAAGGACTTCTGTCCAGAACATATGAAGAATTTTTAAAAATCAGATTTCCAAAATTCCAAAAATGGGCATCTGACATGAATACACAGTTCTCAGATGAAGAAATACAAAATGGCAAATAAATACAAGAAAAAATGTACAGCATCATTGGTCATTAGAGAAATGCAAATTAAAACAGCACTGAGGTTCCAACTCACTCTAGAAAGAATGGCTAGGATCAAGAAAACTACCAATAACAAATGTTGGGGAGGCTATGGAAAAAAAGGAACTCTTCTGCACTGTTGGTGGGAGTGTAGACTGATGCAACCACTGTAGAAGTCAGTCTGGAGGTTCCTCAAAAACTGGGATTGGAGATCCCATTTGATCCAGCTGGACATATTCCCAGAAGTTCTTAAAACATCATACCACAGAGATATATGTGCACCCATGTCTATAGCAGTGCAATTTGTAATAGCCAGATCTTGGAAACAACCTAAATGCTCATCAACTGAGGAATGGATAAAAAAGATGTGTTATTTTTATACAATGGAGTACTACTCTGCTATAAAGAATGATCACATTGAGATATTTATAAGTAAATGGATGCAGCTTGAGACCATACTCAAAAGGGAAATAAGTCAAGCTCACATGTGTAAATGCCATATAACCTCCCTAGTGTAAGAAATAGTAAGAGTACATAAGATTTTTTAAAAACTCAGTAAACATAGTGAAAGCCAAGAATCTGCTTAAAGGGGAAAAATAATATCTCAGGGAAAATGTGGAAAAAAGAAGGGAAAAGAAAAAATATCTAAAATTATATAAACACACTTAGGATAGCTAAAATGATTGTGCCCCAAATTCTGTAAGTTCTTGGAAGAAAATAGTTAACATTCATAGCATTGGAACAATTGTGCATATTATTATATGGTGATCTGAGGAACTCTTGAAGATCATTATGTAAAATAACAACCTTAGTTATGCTCATACCACCTTGTTTTGAAGGCCTATATTGTCAGTGTTCTGGGCTCTTTGCTATTGTTGTTTATATGTCTTTTTCATTTTGTGTTTTTCTAGGAAATTGTTTTATTTTGTCTTATTTTGTTTTGTTTTTCCCTCTAACACAGAAAAAATAGATATACATGTAGAGACTCATGCATGTGTAGAACTTCTAAACAGTTTATGAGAATCAATAATAAAATGCACAATGAAATGAACAGCTACTTTTAAGAAAAAGAGACACTAAGGTACCCAGTGCTGATTCTGTAGTGTCATGATGTGAAATCCAGAAATATTATTATTCTCTGTTCAGAGTGATTTAGTCTGTTTTGTTTAATTTCAACATATGTGAAGGTATGGACAGCAATTTTGAAGACAATGAGAGACATTATGGCAGCCATTGTTGACTTCCCTATTGTCTGGTCTAAAATCCCATCATCCTGTTCTGATCAGTTTTATACTATTTTGTTTTGTATGAATTCATTGCATGCAAAGATATGGACAACTATTTGGAAGAAAACAAGAGACATTGTGACAGACAGTGAAGATCTCCATTTTTCTTGCTTTGAAATCTGTGTCTCTTACATTGTTTTCTTATGACCTGTTTTGTTCTGTTTTGATCTGTTTAATTTTACCCTCTTTACAATGAAATTTAAACATAAATCATAGTAAATTCAAGAAAAATTAAATACCTAAGAATTAATCTAACTAAGTCAGTGAAAGTCCTCTATAATAAAAACTAAAGTACTCTGAAAAATGAAGATTTAAAAGAAAATCATAAAATGGAAAGATAGTCCTTGAACAGTTAAAATCAATGTTATCAAAATAACCATAGTATCAAAATTAAGATAGAAATGTAATGTAACCCAACCAAAATAACAAAACCATTCTTCACAAAACTAGGAAAAAACAATTCTGAAATGTTTGTGAAACCAGAAGATACTCAGAATAGAAAAAAAGCAATCCTGGGCAAAAAAGACAAACCAGAGGGCATCACAATCCTAGATTTCAACTTATAATAAAAAGCTACAGTGATAAAATCATTTACTGGCACAAAAACAGACATGTGGTTCAGTGGAACAGAACAGAAGATAAAGTAACAACTGCAGGCAAAGTAAGTCATCTTATGTTTAGCAAAAGAACCAAAAACACTTGCTAAAGGAAGACAGATTCTAACAAATAATGCTGGAAAAACTGACAATGTATAGACTGAAAATTAAACCTAGGCCCATATATCTCCCCATGTACCAAAATGAAATCAAAATGCATCAAAGATATAAATATCAAAACAGAAACACTTAATCTGCTGGAAGAAAAAGCAAGTAAAACTCTTGGAGACATAAGCATGAGATAGAACTTTCTAAACAGTGCCCTAATTGCATGGAAATACAATCAACAATCAATAAATGGGATTTATCAAATTAAAAAGCTTCTGCACAGCAGAGGAAATAATTGATAGAGCAAAGAGACAGCACATTGAGTGGAAAAAAATGTTATTAGGTACTCTGACAGAATACCAATATTTAGAATTTCTGAGGAACTCAGAAGAAAAACCACAGCACTCAAAATAAAATGCAAATTAAAGCAACATTGATATTTTATCTTACTCCAGAAATAATGGTTGTCATCACAGAAACCAAACAACAGCAAATGCTAGTAATGCTGCAGTGGGGTAAAGTCATGCTTCTACCTTCTCAGTGGAAAAGTAAATATATACATCCAATAGTCAACATGAAGAGTCCTCAAAACAATGAAAACTAGAAATTCCATTTGATCAAGATATTCCCTTTTGAAGCATCTGCCAAAAGAGTTAAAGATATCATATCATAGTGTACATATGCTCCCATGTTTATAGTAGAACTGTAAATAATAGCTAAACCTTGGAAGCAACATATGTATGTGTCAATGGATGATAAAGAAAATGTAGTACTTATACATAATGAAGTAACACTCTGCTATAAAAAAAACAAATAAGTCCCTTGTAGGAAATTAAATGCACCTTGAGAAAAATTGTTAAGTGAAGTAAATCAAACACACAAGCTTAAATATTGCATAACTTCTCTTATATGAGAAACCCAAAGTATAAATAATTTTAAAAATAAAAGATAGACAATAATCAACAGGGAGATAGAACTTTTGCAAATGAGAAGGGAATCTAGAGATAGAAGGAAGGAGGAGGAAGCAGAAGGAGAGGGCAATAAAAACAATCAATCATGATATGTTAATAACATGTATCCACTTCTTAAGATGAATCCAAACATTATATACTGCAAATGTGTAATAACAAAAAATAAATAAGCAAGTAAACAAAAAGTAAATAAAATACTGTCAAAGACAGACAAAAATGTGAAAGTCAACTTTGGAGCAAAATAATAAAGTCTTTAAAAATCCTGAGAGCCCAGGTGTGGTGGTACATGCCCATAATCCCAGCACTTAGGAGGTTGAAGCAAGAGGATAGCAGTGAGTTCAAGGCCAGCTGAACTGTATAGCAAGATCTTGACTCAAAAAAAAAAAAAAAATATATATATATATATATATATGGAGAATTTCCTTTAAATAACTCATCAGTCAAGATAGATTAAGAAATACATTATTAACTGCATACCAAATATTCTAGTCCCTGAAACCTACCCTTAGTTAATCAACACTGAATACAAAAATGAGAAGCCAAGAAGATGAAGATGAGAATCAGAAGACAAGGTATGTGCATGTTTGTGTGTGCATTTGGCAGGGGGGTGCGACATTTCCTGGCTTTCAGGACTTTATATATATGTACATTATCTTGGTTACTTTCTTCATTACTGGAAAAACATCCAACACCAACAACTTAAAAGAGGAGAGATTTACTTTGGTTCACAGTTTGGAGAGGTTTCAGTCCATAGTTGGCTGGATGCAAGGCAAGGTGTCATGGCAGAAAGACATGGCAGAGGAGAAACAGTCCATGGCAGGGTAATCAGAAAGCAGCCAATGGCAAGCTTTCTTTCTTGATCTTTTTATCCCATCCAACTAAAAGCCTACTGATTGGTGCCTTTTCACCCTAGGGTGGATCTTCCCATTATCCACACCCAGAACTATGCTAAGCCTATCAGTAAACTAACCCAGTTATCACACACCCATGATTCAGTAACTTTCCAAAAGCCCAGCCTGTGAGCACTGAGGCTTTGAGGGGACATCTAGATATGAGCCATCACATACATATGTATTCTGAATATAAATTTTGAATATAAAATTTAATAAATGTGATTACTAAATTATTCTTATGTTAATTGACTGTAGATTCCTCTGATATTTCTACATGGCCAAGCTTAATAAGAGACTAATACTTTGGCATATTTGCCTGTCCTGATATTTTCAACTAATCCAATCTAAAAGCAGCAATGAAACAGAGACAATTGCAATTATATTTGTTATCAATTAGTTGAAAATATTACCATGAGCAGCTTCAAACAACATCTGTTTTTATTTTATAATTTTTGTCCAAGTATTTAGGACAGAGAATCACTATGGATCCAATAATATTTTTTGTAGTATATGAATAGATGTCAACAACATCACTTGAACACTTACTACTTGCAATCCACCACATCATACAGTGGAGAAAACAAACATGGAAAAACCACAGTCCATGCTTTAAAAGAGCTGACACTCTAGCAGACGATAAGGGACATACTTACAAATCACAATAACAATGTACAACACAATAAAAACTATAATAAAATAATCCCTAAAAAATGTGTTTGGAACACTAAGGGCAGGAAAGATGTGAAATGCTGCAACTGTACATAAGTAATCATTCCCAAGGAATGTACTATGGAATGGACACAAGGAATAAAAAAGGGCAAAGAAGAATTTGAGAGGGAGTAGGTAAAGTACGGCACAGCAAGTTCTCACATATGAGCCTTTCAGCTCCTGCTGTCTCTAACTAGGGCTACAAAAATAACAAGTATTGAAGAAGACCTAAAGCAACCAGGATTTCCATGAATTGCTGATGAGATAACACAATGATGTAACCACTTTAAAAATCTGAAGTTCAGCCAGCAAGCTGCTCTGGTAAGTGCCTGTGGCCTCCCAAGCCACAGCTGCCCCAGGGTGAGAACCATATCAGCATTTCCTGAGATCCATGCCATGTTGGAAATTGGGGCACTGGGAAAACTGGCAGCCAGCTCACTGCTCTGGTCGGCGGCTGTTAGTCTACCAGTGGGCAGGCTAAAAATCAAACATTCATCTCATTCCCCGCCCCACCCCCACACACTAGCAAGTGAGAGCCAGAGAACTGAGCATCTCTTGCAAGTTTGACTATATGCAATATAGTAAATAAAGAGGATTCTCTTCTGCCATCTCTTTGAAGGCAAATATTTTTATCTCTGTTTTACTCTGTTCTGATCAATGGTATTGCTCTATTCAATATTCTGTTATAATTGCGGTATTTCCTTCAATATTGCTCCACTTGATTTAAGCAACAACTATTGTGAAGAAAACCAGATACACTGTTGTACTTATTGCTGGTATCCTGGTAACCTGCTGTGAGGTTCTGTACCAATTTCACTGCACTGCCTCAGTTGGCTTTGTCCTGTCTTGTTCTGCTGTATTTTACTACCTTCAAAATAAAATAAATAAATAAATAAGAAGAAAAAATTTTAAAAAGTAAATAACAACAATAAAACAGGTCAGTAAGGTACTGGGCAACCTTAAACAGGATATAACTAAACAGATAATGGACTTAAAAAGCAAAAGGAGGGAAAAAAAGTGCTCTAAAGGATAGAAGTGCATGTATATTTAAGTGTGTGGGATTGATAACCATGTTGCTAAGTTTTTGTTGGATCAGTGAACAGAACTGTTTGCAGCCTCACTGTTTGAATGTCTACTTTGTATGCTTTAATTTTGTAACTTGAACAAGTATACCCAAGAAGACAATATGTAATGTATCAACTAGTGATTTCTTGCTGTATTGTTTCTACCCTTTTTCTGTTTTGTTTTTTTCTCCTCTCTTTAAATAAAAAATAAATAAATAAAAATCTGAAGTTCCATAAAAAGTGAAATACACACCTGCCTATGACCTAGAAGTTTTATCTATAGGTATTTACAAAGTAAATAAAGTCATGTTAAGAAAAAAATTTTTCTATGAGAAATATCATGACAGCTTTATGTATTAATAGCCAAAAACTGGAAACAATCCTGATGTCCATCAAGAGAATGAGTAAATAAGTGTAATGTATTTCTACAATGAAATACCATTCAGCAATAAAAAAGAAAAGAACAATGATGTATATATGCAACAAGGATGAATCTCAAAAATACCATGTTAAATGGAAGAGAAAACTTAAGGTCTAAACCTTTCATTACATGCAAGTTGTATTGTATTTATCACATTCCAATCAGGAAACACACCACACAGTAATTTGAACAAATGTAATATAATTACTAACCATAACAGAGACTACCAACTAGTGGATTTAAAAGAATTACTCTGAATAAGTAGATAGAAGACATTCAATAAACAATACCCTTTTGTAGAGACTAAGGATGAAATAAATATGGTAGATGCCTTCATGACTAAGATCCACACTTTTAGTTGAAAAGCCCTAACAGTGGACCCTAGAAGGTGAAGTTCAGGGTGATTACATCCTGGTTGGACTCTGTGGGAATCCCCCAAGATGTTAGAGGATGCCCTTGGCAAGTAGGTCTTGTATCTGCAAGCTCATTACAGTCTCCCACAAAACAGTTAACTGGGAAGCTACTCTGTTGCATACTAAATGAAACTAGCTAGAAAGATCCTATGCTGCTGAATGCACTGGAAAGTCACCCACAGAGGTGGCCCAAAGGGAAGCTCTCCCCTGATGCTAGGGAATGCTGCCTATGGGGGAGTAATTACTAACCAATTGTCCTGTGTGCTCCTAATAGTCAAGCAATGTAGAAGCAACCTGGCAACGCAGATTAGAAATCAGAATAAAAGCCCCTTTGTCCTCCAGCATCCCTCTAGTGCCCTCCAGTGACAAAATTTAATATTGTCCCAACTGGCAAAAGGAAAAATGCTCTAGAAACACAGGAAGGGTCCTGAAGAGTGTCTCTAAAACTATGACACAGCAAGCAGATAACTGATACTTGTCTTAATAAAATGAAGGGAGGAGCAAGAGTAAGAAAAAAAGGAGGAGGAAATCAAAGAGAAAGGTGGGTGACTAGAAAGGAAGGAGCAAGAGAGAAAGGAGATTTGTGGAATTTCAGATATTATGGGACACTGGAAACTTAAATAGAAAATATAAAGTAAATCTAATATTAAATTACAGATGGGAGATTGAGAGTATGCCCCAGATGTACTAATCATTATGATATTACATTCAGTACAAAATTTTTAGAAGCTAGTTGTTGTTATAATTCTCACTTTAATGAAGAAACTGAGGCCTAAAGGAAATGAGTAATGTACCTTTGAAGGCCCAGAGCCATGTACTGACAGACCCAAAATTTACAGCCAAGACCCTCACTCCAAGCCTCACTACATGACACACAATTGATAGTATGTGGTCATGCCAGTAGATTTTACCACCTAGTACTTATATTTTTTCCTACATCTCTATCATTGTATATGAAAGTTATAGGACTGATTTCAGACAGTATTACATTTTTATAAACTTAGTGCAGAAATGGAAAGAACAGTTTTCTCAGTCACCTAACACTAACATCTGGCATCAACTGAATTGTCTCTATGCATCATAAAAGAGAGTAAACTAATTTAGTACACGTGTGCATGGTATGTGTGTATGTGTACCTGTTACTGAGAAATGAACCTAGGACCTAAACACTGAGCTATATTTCCAGACATTTTATTTTTTATTTTGAGAAAGGTCTCACCAAGTTGTGGTATAACCCAGGCATGGCTCAAACTTTGTCTCTGCCTATCAGAATTCTGGGGTTACAGGTTTGCATCGCCATTCCCAGTTTTTTTTAAATCACTTTTTAGACACACATATAATACCTTTATTCCAAGAACAAGAACCAGAAACTCTGCCTGATAGTCCCAGATTATGATAATTTTGATGGTGGATCTACTTTTCCACATGTGAGCCATATCTCATCCTTCTGATAAAACAAGGAATAGTAAATAGCATCACTTGTATCACAGTTTCCCTCTGATAAGGTTAACTCATACTGGCTATCCTTATTAGATTATCTTTACCATCATATTACATTATATCATTGACTATACCCATTCTGGAGACAGAGTAATATAAATTGTGTAAGGTGGAAGCTTTATGTTGTATAATAAGCAATTATCCATAGTATATGTTAGCTCATCAAAAACTGTACTCAATTTTTACACCAACTGAATCATAACATTAACTCACTATTTCTAAGCTTTAGCTATCACTTCTATGCTGATAATTTCCACATTCACACAGCCTCAGCACTGAACGCTCTTGATGTACAAAGTCTTACATATTATTGCCTAACGACATAAAATATTGACTACCTTGGTGTTAAACATGATACTCAAATTTAATAATTCCAAAACAAAATGTTTTATTTGCTTTCCCTAGGTCCATTGGAACTCAGTGAATATCATTATTCTCCACCTAATTGTTCAACCCCAAAACAGAAAAGCCATTCTTGACTCTTCTTTCCTTCATCATGTAAATCCCATTCATCTGCTAGTCATACTGGCCTTACTTCAAGTAACGTATTGATCCATCCATTTTATTCTTATTGCATAGCCACCTTAATGTCCAAGTTATTCTCATTTCTCACCTACACTGTTGATATTGAACTGATCTTCTGGCTTATACCTATGACTATTCTAAAGTTGTGTTGATTAATACAAGTCACCTAAATCTAAACAAGGTATTCTTAATGTGATTAAAATGAAACCTACAGCTTGCCCCCCAGACCTCAGACAGCCATAGATCATCATCTTCCCCTTCCCCTCTCTCCTCAGATCTTGGATAGCCCTGAACCAGTGGCTGCCAGCTCCCCCTGGCTCCCCACCCCAGACCTGGGATGGCCACGGATCATCAGCTGCCCCTCCTCCTTGCCTCCCAGACCTGGGATAGCCACAGATCATTGGCTGCCCCTCAGCCTCACCCTCACCCCCACCCTCCAAGACCAGGATAGATGTGGATGATCAGTTACCCCTCTTCTTCCTGGACCCCTGGACCTAAGATGGCCAAGGATTGTCAGCTATCCCTCCTTGACTTCTGGACCTTGGATGGTGGGGGATTTACCTGGCTGGGCTGATGGGAGACTCAGTAACCCCTCATCCACACAATCTGTATCTGTTACTGAGAAATGAACCTAGGGCCTAAACACTGAGCTATATTTCCAGACATTTTATTTTTTATTTTGAGAAAGGTCTCACCAAGTTGTAGTATAACCCAGGCATGGCTCAAACTTTGTCTCTGCCTCTCAGAATTCTGGGGTTACAGGTTTGCATCACCATTCCCAGTTTTTTTAAAAATCACTTTTTAGACACACATATAATTGGCTTGTGACAGTGTGGTGAGTTTCCTCCTCAAATAGAGGACATCAGTGGGTAAACAGATGCAGTAGCAAAGTCTTCCTACCTGTAGGAGCTTAGAAAGACTGGCAAGAGTGTGTGTGAGTCCTTCCTCCACACAGAGAACATCAGATGGGTTGAGGAGAGTGCCAATAAGACTTCCCTCAACCCAATCAATGAGATAGCTAGTGACACAGTAGGGTCCCAGCTGAGGCAAACACTATAGCCAGGAAGATCTGGTGGCCTGGAATAACCTGATGCAATAGCAATAGCAGGAACTAGGGATTGACTTACATCAATACTCCTAGGTTAATCAGCACAGGAAGAATATAGGACTCACCCAACAGGACCCACAGAAGAAATCCAAGTGACTGGCACCTCCCCTTCATTGTGGCACCCATCATTTGGACAAACATCAACTATATAGTAGGACTCTAAGATACATACTACAAGTTGAGACTATTAGGATTGAATAACCAGATACTGACCCAGAGGGTGAAAATGACAAAATGAAAAAGCAAAACTTAATCTCAAACATCTACTCCATCAGGAACAAGTACAGAAGACATGAAAGAAAAGACATTAAAAGTCATACACCTGAAATTTCCAGAAAGGTAGCAAGTGAAATAAAGAAACAAATCCAAGGGGTTATAGAGGAAATCAGATTAGAAATAATCTCTCAGGTAAAGACAGAAATGAACACCTTAATAAAGGAGTTGCTCAGCATAGCTAGAGAAGACATACATTTAAAAAAGTACAGGTGTATGAGAAAATGATAGAAACCTTGAATGAACAATATAGAAAAGAAGTAGAATGCATGAAGCAAATTCAAAGAGATATCCAAGAAATAAGAAATCTACTGAAAGCTGGAAAAACCATTTGAATGAAGCTAGAATAAATTTCAGACCTTAAGGACAGGATCACAGTTAGTGATCATGAAAGGAAAGAACTTTTAAAAATAACAAGGCAGCATGAAATGACAATTCTACAGCTTCAAGATGATGCAAAGAGAAACAATATAAGACTGACAGGAATCAATGAAGATGCAGACATCAATACAAATGAGATAGAAAAACTATTCACAGAAGTAATAACAGAAAATTTCCCAAATATGGGGAAAGAAACTGATATGCAGATAAGTGAGGCATATAGAATGCCAAACAGTCATAATCAAAATTAATCTACACCCAGACATATAATAATTAAGATCCCAGACAAAGAGCATAAAAACAGAATACTAAAAGCTACTAGAGGAAAGACACAACTAACCTATCAAGGAAAGCCCATTAGAATCATGGCAGACTTTTCAGCACAAGCCCTCAACTTAAAACAAGTTTGGAGTGAAATATTTCAAAACTCTGAAAGAAAACAACTTTCAACCCAGACTGATGTACCCTGCAAAACTTTTTTTGAAAATTTAATGGAGAAATAAGATACTTGCATGACAAAGAACAATGGAAGAAATTCATGTCTACCAAACCAACCCTAGAAAGAGTACTGAAAGACATACTAGAGAGAGATAAAAATGGCTACAATTCCCAGAACAACAACAGAAAAAACCACCAGATAGGTCAAGCATTTAAGCAAGGGGGAAAAGCAGGAAACCAACATTAGAAAAATAACACAATAAAGTTGAACCAGTACATATATCAGTTATCATCAATGTAAATAGTCTCAATTCACCTATTAAAAGAAGTAGATTGACAGAATAGATCAAGAAACAGGATCCCACAATATGCTATATATAAGAAATACATCTGACTCAAAAGGAAACTCATAGATTAAAAGTCAAAGAATGGAAAACAATATTCCATGTGACAAGAACCCAGAAAAAAGCAGGGGTAGCTACTCTGTTTACAGACAATGTGAACTTCAAACCTACAAGGATCAAAAGAGATAAAGGTCACTACATCCTTGTTAGGGGAAAAATCCAAGAGAAAGAGCTAACAATCATAAACATATGTGCACAAACCCCTTTACTAAGGTTGTTATTTCTGTCTTTATTTGAGAATCTATTACTAATTTGATTTTCTCTACAGCCTCATGGATTTGTTTCTTTATTTCACTTGCTATATTTTCAGAGATTTCTAGTGTATGACTTTTAAAGTCCTCTATTTCAATATCTCTTGTACTTGCTCCTGATGGACTAGATGTTTGAAATTGCATTTTGCTTTTTCATTTTGTCATTTTCAATTTTTGGGCTAATATTTTCTCTTCAATCCCACTAGTCTCAACAGTTGGCAATGTGTATCTTAGGGTTGTACTGTGTGGTTGATGTTTGTCCACTTACTGGGTATCACAATGAAGAGGAGGACCAATAACCTGATTTCCTTCTGCAGGGCTTGTAGAGTGAGTCCTATATTCTTCCTGTGCTGACTAGCCTAGGAGTATTGATGTAAGTCAATCCCTAGTTCCTGCCATTACTACGTCTTCATGTTGTTCCAGGTCACCAGATCTCCCAGTCTATAGTGCTTGTCTTACTGCAGACCCTACTGCATCACTGGGTGTCTCATAAGCCCTTTAATTTTCTACATGTTGGGGGAGGCCTTATTGGCACACTCTGAAACCTGCCTGATATTCTCTGTGTGGAGAGCAAACTTACCCTACTGACAGGATCTTGCTGAGGTCTTCTGTTTGGATGAGAGGTTTACTGAATCTCCCATCAACCCAGCACAGTTAATCCACTACAGTCTAATGTTCTGGGAGGAGGAGTGGGAACCAAAGATCAACAGCAATTCTAAGTCCAGGAGGTGGAGGGGGGCCAGATCCAAGGGAGGTGGGCCAGTGGAGCATGGCAGAAGCATCCCACCCTTGCATGGAAGTGGAGGTGAAGTAAGCCCAGCCACTCAGGGGAGATCTGAGTGTCTGTGTTATAGGATTATTGAAAAAGGAATAAACATCCTGGATGTAGGTGTCACCAACAAAAAGACTTTTAGCCTGGATGAAATAAAAAAAAGAGAAGGAAGGGGTAAGTTTCTTTTTCCTGTCTGCCACAATGTGAAATGTTTTTGTCTGCCAAGCCCTGCTGTCATCCCACCCTTCCTTAGATCCAACAAACCACAAACTGAAACCCCTGCAAACTATGAGCTAAAATGAACCTTTTCTATTTTAACTTCTGGGTATTGGGTATTTTGTCCCAGCAATAAGAAAGCAACTACTACCTCTCTAACACTGCACTCCACTTCAATCACACCAATACCTTCCCATTCTTAGATTATATAACAGACCACCTAGACACTTGTACCCAGGGCTCCTTTGGCCTCTCCCCAGATATTTGCACATCTAGCTTCCTGTCATCATTCATTTCTCCATTTTCATATTATCTCTTCTCCTCCTATATAAAGAATATCCTTTTCCTGGTTACTCTTTATATGAATGTATTTAGTTGTTGGCCAACATAAATTCCCAGTCACTCATTTCTAATGGTACATAGATCTCTTTTCATGTGCTATCTCCCATGAAGCCCCTCTCTGCCACCCCTGGAAATAAAAGCTTGAATTAATCAGAAGATTTTATTCTAGTCTTAATTATTGACACAGAGATCATCACAAGACCTAAGTTGATGCATCTCTGTTCCTTTCACTAGAATGCCAAGGTGAAAACTCTGTTAACCATGAGCAAAGAAGAGTGAGACCCTGCATGCTATCAAACATTCTCCAACCCTGAGGTCTCCTACACCTAAGATGAAGCCAACCACCACTGTGAGCTGCAGGTCAGAAAAGTGAGACAAAGTAGGCCAGTGATAACACAGCTAATCTCTTGGATTGACAAGTAAAAAACCTGTACTTCTACATTGGCAGCTGCATAAACCAATCAATTCAAGGTTGTTGGGGCCACTTTGTTTATTATCATTTTTGATAAACACCACTGTAAATGATTCAACCCTGTCAAATTATATTGTTTCACTGATTTCAAAGCAAGTGTCATCATCTCTAATTATCCTTGTTGTCTACTTTATTTACTTTTTTATGACTATATCTTACACTAGAATTTAAACTCACTGGCAGTAGATACTCCAACTATTTTATTCCAAACTCCTAAAGCAACATCTAGAACACATGAGAATTTAAAAATACCTAAAGAATTAATAAGTAAAATGAATATAGTCTGTGTCTTCCCTTTCCATAGAATATAAAATACAGAAGAGGTACTGATGCTACCAATAAAAACTGACTATTTTAATTCAGGTAGATAACCAAATCCAAATTTGCCACTATTATATCTTGCCTTAAGCAATTATTTAGAACTGAATTGCACATGTAATGGTTGACTATAACATAACTGCTAAGTGGCTAGAATGTGTGACATTGTAAGATATTATAAATGTTCAACTGAAATTCTATACCCAATGATTGAGATGATCATATAATAAGACAGTTAACATATTAATGTTTTTCAATTTCCTAAGCAAAAGACTCTGACTTTCCAACTAAGCATCCTAGAAAAATGGATAACTAATGGGTTTTCATAAACCCTCTAAGAGTTGCATCAGCTGACAGTGGTGATACTGTTCTGAAAGGGAAAACAACAACAGATAATACAGCTAATCCTTAGGAAGATAAAGAAATAAATCTACTCATCCACTCACAGGATTTATTTTCTAATTTTCTTCTACTTTTCATCACTTGATGAAAAGTGATGCAGGTTAGAAAAGATCACGGTACAAAGAGTCAGTTTCGAAAACACATGATTTCTTAAATAATCTTAATGTGCTTAAATAATCTTAAGAAGTCAAAGCAAACCCTGTAAACCTGGTGGTCCCCAAGAGCATGTCTCTGCTACAAGATTTCTGTGCAGGGAAAGTGTTTCTGCTCTTGCTTTTTCCCTGTCCTTTTATGAACACCTAAGCACTGAAACTTTATGGAGTCCCTAAGCAGAGTGTTGACATTCAATTAACCTTAACAATACTAGTCATGCTTGAAGGTTCGATCTGCCCCAAATGTGAATTTTTAAGTACCTGGATTCCAATTAATTTCCTCTTGAAACTACCTACCTACTACATGATTTTCTTTTGAAAGGATCTCTTAAAAGAAGGAAGATCCCATTCCTTAAAATTCCAGCTTATAACAAGCAGAAAATAATAAGCTAAATTGGAGGTAGTTGATGTGATAAATCCACCAGTTTTAGCAAGATTCTACTAAACTATTTCATGACATATACCTCCATACTATTTCCAAAGACCTTTAAGTTTTGTCTAGGTTTCACTAATCATAAAACTATTTAAATAGCTTATAATTCTTTCCATGAGGGTAGATTTTAAAATTTAATTTGATAAAGTGAGTAGAAAATACTTCAGTGCCTGTAACTGGATGCTGCTTTAAGAAGAAAAGTGCCTTGATCTTTCCTTTGCAGTTGGCCATTTCCTCCTCTCCCTTGCTTATATAAAAAATGAGCTACTATTTGTCTTTAAGCTTCTTTTCCTAAGTAAATACTATAGAGTGAATATTTGTGCCCCAAAATTCATATGCTGAACTAATATATGAAATTTCCTGGACAAAATCCTACAATAAGGGCTTTAAAACTGAGGATGCCAGCTTTACATAGGTTAAAATGTACTAGATAAATGACAGAGATTACATTATTCAATAGTTTTCTGGATACAGCCCATGATTTTTCTAACATTTATTTTCAAAATTAAAGGTCATAGGTGCTTTAAAAGAACTTTGTAAGGGCCAGGAACAGCTGCCATGAGGAATGGAAAGAGAATCAAAAAGCCAAATCACACCATTTTGTGAGCCAGAGGCAGCCACCGTGGGAAACAGAAAGAGAATCAAAAAGCCAAACCATGAATTTCCATGATCTTGTCAGTACACAAGAGGAATCCTCCCCATCCTGCCACACCTGCACCTATAAGCAATGAGCTGACTCAGAGGAAGTCAGGCTGAAATAATAGCAACTGAAATTTTAAAAAAAACTTAATGCTTCTAATGTTTGATTGACTTTGCAGGTCTAAAACTGGTAGCCTGAACATCTATTTGGAAGATAACAATATACATTATAGAAACTGTGGGGAATTTCCTTGTCTTGTTTTTTAAATCCCATGTTTTGTTCCATTTTACTGTTTGGTTTTATTCCTGTATCTAGTAACCTGAGCAACTATTTTGAAGATAATAATGTGCAGCATAATAACCATTGTTAAGCTCCTATCATCTTATGGCAAAGTCGAGCCAGTACATATGAGTTATATCTATAAATGTAAATGTCTTCAATTTGCCTATCAAAAGAAATAGCTTGACAGAATGGATCAATAAACATAATCCCACAATGTGCTGTATACAAGAAACACATCTGACCCACAAGTAAACTCCTAGAATAAAAGTCAAAGGATGGAAAACAGTATTTCATATGACAGGAATGCAGAAAAAAGCAGAGGTAACTATTCTATTTGCAGACTATGTGAACTTCAAAGCTAAAATGATTAAAAGACATAAAGTCACTACATAATCATTAGTGAAAAGTTCAAGAGGAAGAACTAACAATTATAAATATATATACAACAAATAAAGGAACATCCAACTATATGACAGGTACTAATTGGCATGTAAAACCAAACACACAAGAATGCAATTATAACAGGGGACCTTCACACCCCACTATCACAAAGAGATACATCAACTAGACAAAAAGGCAGCAAAGAAATAAGAGCACTGAATCATACCTGTGAGCAAATGGACTCAGTAGATCTTTACAGAGTGTTCCACCCAACCACATCAGAATACACATTCTTCTCAGCTTCAGATGGGACATTCTCCAAAATAGAACATATGTTACCCATAAAACATTCTTAAGTAAATGCAAAGGTATTGAAATTATCCCATGCACACTGAAATAGGAAATTAATGGTAAAAGAAATTGTAAAACCTGCATAAATACATGGAAGCTAAATAACAACCTTCTGAACAAACAGTGGGCTACATATGAAATTAAAGAGCAAAAAAAGCAATAAATACAATTCAATGAAAATGTAGAAAGCATATACCACAATCTGTGGGATGCAATGAAAGCAGTCTTAAGAGGGAAACATATAGCAATAAATTGTCATAGCAAGAAAACAGAATGAGCACAAATAAAAAACCTAATTCTACACCTCAAGCTTCTAAAAAAGAGCAAGTTAAACCCAAAGCTCATAGAAGACAGGAAATTGTAAAGATTAGAGTAGAAATCAATGTAATTGAAACTAGAAAAACAATACAAAGAATTAATGAGTCAGGAAGAAGACAAGATAGCCAATCAGTTAGCAACAAAATACAAAGCTTCTGGGGAGAAATAACTCATGTGCCAGAATAAAACACACTGGAGAGACCCAGAGAGAGACAGATGGATACTCTTGACACAGGAAGAAAATAAAATGTAAAAAAGCTCATCAAATACTTTGGGACTACAACTGAAACAGCTAAAAATTATGGGACACAGTGTTTTCATAGTGACTCTCCAAGTTTGCACCAGCTTGAATCTGCACCAGCTAGCAGAACTGCCCAAACTTGTTCCCACCACCACTCACAGGAAGCACAGCAGCACTGAAGCCAGGGGTTGGTGAGCCCAACAGAGAATGGAACCAGTGAAGAGACCTTCATTAATCCACGGTCAGTGCTGGGAATGAGACACACCCCCTCCCATGGGAAGGGCATGACCGAATGGGCAACATGTTGGAATCAGGTAGGAGGAGCCTGCACTGGGAGTGACAGTGACTTCAGTTGGTTGCTCCCTCCCCAGAGCAGATTTGTGGGATTTGCTTGAATTGGGCCATGTCCCTGGCTGGGACCCAATGAGCCATCCCAAATCGATTCCCTGTGCCTAGCATACACTAACCAGGTGAAGGCACCTGAATTTTAGCTGGCCTGAAGGGGAGGGACAGGCATACACAGTCCCTGCTTACACCTCAGTGACAAGAGCAGGCAGGAAAGGGCAGACTTCCCTTTCCAGCGTGCTTCAGAGGAAACGTGGCTAACAGGAAAGGGGCTGGGACCTGTACTGTAACCTGTGTGTAAGAAGCCAGGGCCATGACAGGAGAGAGGGACAGGAGACCCCAGCCCAGAACCCTAAGAGCACTGATCCAGGAAGGGAAAAAAATGGGAGACTGAGGGCAGCAAACACACAACATCAGACATGGCTTCAAGAGACATTAAGAGATATCTTTGGGACCTTGTAGATGAGCTCAAAACTGAAATATTAAATCAGATAAAGCAAGATATGAGTAGAGTAATAAAAGAAATGCTCTCAGGGAGCATCTCTCAGGATGATACAGATGAAAGAAGGGAGAAACACAAAAAAGGAGAGAAACATTCGATAAAGAATATAAAGAAAATATAGAATACATGAAGCAGATTCAAAGAGACTACCAGGAAATTGAAAACTCCATTGAAATCTGGCAAAACTCCTTAAAAGAATCTAAGGATAGACTATCAAAAGTTGAAGACGAGTTTGCAATGTGTGATCATGAAAGGAAAGATCTCTTAAAAATAACAGGGAAACAGGCAGTAACAATACAAAGCCTAGAAGATGACAAGAGAATCTACAATTTAACAATAAGAAACGTGACAAAGGAACAGGAGCACATACAGGCAAATTACAAAGGCTATTCATAAAATAATTAAGCAAAACTTCCCAAGCATGGGAAAAGAAAATGACATTCAGTTGTGTGAGGCATACAGAACTCCAGCCACCTACAACCAACACAGAGCTACACTCAGACATATAATAATCAAGATACCAGAAATTCAATATAAAAACAGAATATTAAAAGCTGTCAGAGAAAAGAAACAGATTACCTATAAAGGTAAGCCCATCAGATTCATGGCTGACTTCTCAACACAGACCATCAGATCAAGAAGAGCTTGGAATGAAGTATTCTAAGCCCTGAATGAAAGTAATCTCCAGCCCAGATTGATGTACCCTGCAAAACTGTCACTAGAAATTAATGGAGAAGCAAGATGCTTCCATGATGAAGAGGAATTGGGGGAGTTTGTGACCACCAATCCAACTCTATGGAGAATACTGAAGGGCATTGTAGAGAAAGAGAAAAAAAATACCAGGATTTTAGGAGCAGTGGCAGAAAGGCCTCAATGAGTGGAGCAGGCAGTAGAATGAAGGAGAAAACTTTAAAAAGGCAGAAAAATAGCATAGCAGAAATGAGGCAGAGAAGGATACCTAGAAACTCTAACATAGATGACCTTGATATGTTATACTGTTAATAGTGCACCAGGATTTAAAACCCACATTACTCACACCACTCTGCTTAGATGTATTATATTCTTTTCCAGTCATCCTACCTGTACTAGATTTGAGGGCACAGACAGTAATCCTGAAAATAACAGGATATAGTATGATAATCATCCTTAATTTCCTATTAACTTAATCTAAAGCTCTGTAAAACATACACTGTCTTACCATGACTGATTGTAATCAAATCCGGTTTTCTGGATCACTGTTTTGTATTGATAGATTTTATTCAAAGCTGTTATGATTGATAGTATCAAGTCTGAAAGTATAGACAACTGTGCTTAAGATAACAAGATTCACTAGAATATCCACTATGGTTTTATTATCACCTGCCTTTGAAGTTTTACACTGTCCACAATGTTTTATTTTACAAATATTGTTATTTGCTGGTTTGCTCAATTATGCTGCTATATTCAATTGTGCCTGATGATATAGACATTCTATTGAAGATAATAAGAAACAACACAGTAATCATTGTAGATCACCTTGTACTGTGGTTTTATATGAATTTTTGGTTTAATGTTTTTAAAGGAATTTGTTTTGTTTTGTCTTATTAATTTTTGTTTTACCCTCTAATACAGAAAGGATACAAATACATTTAGAGATACATGCATGTGTAGCTGTTTGAATATCTGCTTTGTATGCTTCAATTTTGTAACTTGAACAACTATTTCTAAGAGGATAATATGTAATTTATTGACTAGTGATTTCTTATTGTTTATCTTTTTTTGGAATTCTGTATTACCTCTACCCTTTACATGCTTTTGTTTCTCTTTAAATAAAAAATTTTTAAAAAACAAAATAATGAGTCAAATGCTGGTTTTTTGAAAGAAAAAACAAAATTGGCAAACCTCTATCTAATCTTATCAAGAAAAAGAAAGAAAAAAACTAAAATTCACTCAATAAGAACTGAAAAGAGGGAAATTACCACAGATCCCATGGAAATTCAAAAGATAATGAACACCTACTTTGAAAACCTCTACTCACACAGGATGGAAAACACAGAGGAAATGGATAGATTTCTAGAAACATATGAACTACCAAAGCTCAATCAAGAAGATACAGCAACTTTGAACAACCCAATGACAGCTATTGAAATTGAAAATGTAATTAAAAACTTATGAACAAAGAAAATCCCAAGTCCTGATGGATTCACAGCTAAATTCTACAAGAAATTTGGAGAAGACTTGATGCCAATACTCCTTAAACTCTTCAATGAAATTCGAAAGGAAGCAATCTTCCTTAAAACATTCCTGAAGGCAAGTATCACTCTGATACCAAAACCAGAAAAAGACCCAACCAAAAAGGAGAACTATAGGCCAATCTCACTAATGAACATTGATGCAAAGATTCTCAATAAAATACTGGCAAATACAATGCAGCAAATCATCAAGATTATATGCCTGACCAAAGGGATTCATTCCAATAATGTAGGGATGTTTTAACATACAAAAATCAAGAAATATAATACACCACATCAACAGAATCAAAAACTAAAACTACATGGTGATCTCAATAGAGGCACAAAAAGCCCTTGAAGTCCAACACATCCTCACAATAAAAACCTTTCAAAAACTGGGAATACTTGGTGTCTACCTCAATCTCATAAAGGTCATCTATGACAAACTAACATCCAACATTATACTAAATGGACAAAAAACTGAAAGCTTTCACTCTAAAATCAGGAACAAGACAAGGATGGCCACTATCACCACTCATATTCAATATAGTTCTGGAAATACTATCCAGACAATCAGACAAGAGGGAGAAATAAAAGGAATAAAGATAGGAAAGGAAGAAATTAAATTATTACTATTTGCAGATGACATGAGACTCTATAGAAGACCCAAAAAACTCTGTTAAGAGACTACTAGAAGGGCCAGAATTTAGCTCAGTGGCATAAGCACCTGCCTGGCAAGCACAAGGTTATGAGTTAAATCACAGGTAATGAAAAAAAAAAAAAACACTACTAGAGGTAATAAACAAGTTCAGCAGTGTAGCTGGATAGAAAGTCAATACACAAAAATCAATAGCATTCCTATACACTAACAACAAATTCACTGAGAAAAAAATAAGAGAAGCCACACCTTTCACACTAGCATCCAAAAAAATGAAATATTTAGGAATTAATCTAATGAAAGAAGTAAAAGAGCTATACAGGGAAAAGTATAATACCCTGAAAAAAGAAATTGAAGAGGACCTCAGAAAATGGAAAGACATCCCTTATTCATGGACAGGAATAATAAATATTGTGAAAATTGCCATTCTCCCAAAATCGTTATACAGATTTAATGCAATCCCAATGAAAATCCCACTAACATACCTCATAGATCCAGAGAATTCATCTGGAACTGGAAGAGAACTAGAATAGCAAAGGCAATTCTAAGCAACAAAGCCAAGGCAGGCGGCATCACAATCCCTGACTTGAAGTTATACTACAAAGCTACTGTAATAAAATCAATATGTTACTGGAATAAAAATAGAGCTGAAGATCAATGGACTAGATTAGAAGATATAACCACAACTAGAAACTCAACCACCTTACCTTTGATAAAGGGGCCAAACATGTTCACTGGAAGAATGACAGTCTAATAAATGGTGCTGGAAAAACTGGCTATCCCTATGCTGAAAACTAAAATAAGACCCATACCTTTCACCATGTACTAAACTAAAATCTAAATGGATCAAAGATCTAAATATAAGACAGAAACACTAAATCTGTTGGATGACAAAATAGGCAAAAAATCTTGAAGGCATAGGGGTAGGTAAAGAATTCATGAACAAGAACCAAACTGCACGGGACATACTTCCCAGAATCAATAACTTCTTACATCTTATTAAAGAGATTCTGCATGTCTTATTAAAGAATTTCTTCATATTGAAAGAAATCTCCAGAATAATGAAAAGAAAACCCACAAACTGGAAAAAAAATCTTAGTGAACTGTCCCTCCAACAAAGGGCTTATGTCTGGAACTTCTACAGAATTTTTAAAAATCAGACCACTGAAATTCAAAGACCCAGTCCAAAAATGGGCACCTGAGATGAACACACAGTTCTCAGATGAAGAAATACAAATGGCAAATAAATACATGAAAAAAGGTTCAACGTCATTGGTCATTTGAGAATTTCAAATTAAAACCACACTGACATACCATCTCACCCCAGAAAGAATGACCAGGATCAAGAAAACTACCAACAACAAATGCTGGAGAGGCTGTGGGGGAAAAGGAACTCTTCTGCACTGTTGGTGGAATGTAGGCTGGTGCAACCACTGTGGAGTTCAATCTGGAGATTATTCAAAAAGCTGGGGATGGAAGTCCCATTTGATGCAGATTTTCCACTCCTAGGCATATTCCCAGAAGAAATGAAAACATCTTACTACAGTGATATATGTGCACCCATGTTTATAGCAGCACAATTTGTAATAGCCAGATCTTGGAAACAATCTAAGTGCTCATCAACTGAGGAATGGATAAAAAATTCTGGTACTTTTATACAATGGAGTACTACTCAGCTATAAAGAATGATCACACTGAGATATTTTTAAGTAAATGGACGCAACTTGAGACCATACTCATAAGCAGAATAAATCAAACTCACATGTATAAATACAGTGTAAGAAATGGTAAGAGCACATGAGATTTTATGCTAATAATGGTTCCCCATTATATTGCTTTGAAGTCTTACAATGTTTTCATTCATTGGTTGGAATGGTTTTATTCTGTTTTGTTTGATCTTCTTATGTGTGATTGTATGAACAGCTACTCTGAAGAAAACAAGACAATATGGCAGCCATGGCTGATTTAATATCATCTTGCTTTGAAGTCCTAACATCCTTTTGTTCTTTTATTACCATTAGTTCTATCATGTTGTGTCTTATTGGATGTTTTTATTTAAAGAGAAAAAAAATATGTAAAGGGTAAAGATAATACAGCATTTCAAAAAAAAGATACACAGTAAGAAATCACTAGTGGATAAATTACATATTATCCTCTTAGAAATAGCTGTTCAAGTTAAAAATTAAAGCATACAAAGTAGATATTCAAACAGTGAGACTGTAAACAGCTATGTATTCATGAATCTCTGCATGTATTTCTATTCTTTCTGTATTAGAGGGAAATACAAAACATAGCAAGACAAAACAAAACAAATTCCTATAAAAACATGAAACCAAAAAGTTGTATAAAACCACAGTACAAGGTGATCTACAATGATTACTGTGTTGTTTCTTACTATCTTCCATAGAATTGTCTATATCATCAGGAATAATTGAATATAGCAGTATAATTGAATATAGCAGTACATAACAATATTAGTAAAAATAAAACATTGTAGACAGTATAAAACTTCAAAGGCAGGTAATAATCAAACCAGAGTGGATATTCTAGTGAATCTTGTCATCTTCAGT
>PVLA01013755.1:0-34827 GCA_004027455.1 Hydrochoerus hydrochaeris | reverse complement strand
TCTACAGCTTTAGATTCAGCCAGTGAAAAGATATTTTTCTCAACAATATTCTTTTCAAAGCACTTTTCACCTCTTTATTTCTCAGACTATAAATCAGAGGATTCAACATCTTGCTTTGCTCTAGTGAGGAGATGGCCCCAGGTTGGGCATACATGAAGAACACAGTTCTGTAGAATAAACTAACCACTATGATGTGAGAAATGCAAGTGGAGAAGGTCTTACTCCTGCCATTGGTAGAGGGAATTTTCAGGACAGTAGAGAGGATGTATGCATAGGAAACCAATATTATAGTTGTGGTGGTGGTGATGATGAGAGAAGAGAGAATAAAAAGCACAATCTCGTTGACAAAGGTGTCTACACACACAATTTTGATCAGGGCCGGGACATCACAGAAAAAGTGATCCAGTCTATTTTCCCCACAAAAATGCAAACTGAAGGTGAAGCCTGTTTAGATCATGGAGTTGCCGCATCCATAGACGTAGGAACCAATCACCAAGCGAACACAAACCTGCTGAGACATACGCACCATGTAGAGAAAAGGGAAACAGATGGCCAAGAAGCAATCATACGCCATCACAGGCCAGCAGAAAACCTTCAGTCACAACAAATAGAGCAAAGAAAAAGAATTTACTGAACTTCCATTGTAAGAAATTTTCTTCTCCTGGGATAAGAAAGTACCCAAAGTTTTAAGTGCAATGACTGTAGAGTAGCAAAGATCTAAAAGGGACAAATTTCGGAGAAAGACGTACATAGGTGTGTGAAGTCTAGAGTCTGTTTTAATGACAATTAATATGCTGATATTTCCCAATAAAATGAACAGATAGATAATCAAGAAAAGCAAGAATAAGAAAACCTGCACTTCTGAAGATGTTCTGAACCCCAGCAGAATAAACTCTGTCAAATCTGAGTAATTTGTATTCATTTCACTCCTCATTGCTGAGACCAAGTGAAAAAGTGACTATATTATCGAGAAGCCTATAAAAGCTTTGGCCAAATTTGGTTTCTGAAATTAAAATATTCAACAAACATGCTAACCTAAATTTAGCTTTTCTCAGCAGTATATCTTACAAAATTTCTTTACATTTGGAAGTTCCCAGTGTGCAGCCAATATGAGGATGCTTAGTTGGTTTTAATATATTTAGTTTCATTACGATATGAGAAATACAGATGAGCAAATGATACATCTGACATTTTGTGTCATCTGTTAAGCTTTAAGGCAGATGAACTGAGTCTAAGTTTTACCACGTTCATTCTGAAAGAGTGTTTACCCACCTATATCTTTAATGCATCAAAAATTCTCCATTTTCAAATGTGAAGTCCTAAAAATACTCACTATAAAGGAATGCTATGGTTATTCCATGAAACTAAATATGAAAAGCAATGTTTACGGTGACTAAAATATCTTAAAAACCTAATTGTTAGTCAAATAAACACAAGATTCCTTTAATTTTGATTTGGAAATTTGGGAGAATTTGTTTTCCTACTGTAAGATACAGTTAATCTGACTCCAAATGGATTCTTCTATATAAAAATATTAGATACAAATCGGGCTTGGGGGCTCACCCCTGTAATTCCAGCACTCAGGAGGCTGAGGCAGGAGGATCATTGCAAGTTCAAAACCAGCCAGGGCTACAAAGTGAGCTCAAGGCCAGCCTGAACTGCATAGTGAGACCCTGTCTCAAAAAGACAAAAAAAAACATTAGTATCAAAAATCTACATTTTCATAAATTGGCCTGAAACACCAATCTTAAAGAGTCATCCAAGCGAGAGATCAAATTAATCTGCTATGCCACCATACACTTTCCACCTCTGCCTCCTCTTCATTTACTGCTAGTCTCTGAATATTAGTAGCTACATTTTTCAACAGACAAGCTCCAGCACACCTTTTACTGTCTTAGCCACATAAGGTGTTTTGTTTATATGAAAGACCCTTGGTTAAAACACAAGATTAACTCCTGCAACATGAGCTGCTTTTCTCTGTATACCTTGCTAATAAGACACAAGACATTCCTACAAATAAATAGGATAAAAAATGTGTGGACATAGGTCCTGATTTGTTTTTTAAAATTAACTGATTAATGATAAATTTTAAACTGGCAGATAAAATCTTAATGACATTTAAAATATCTGAGAAGTTAAATCCAAAGTGGAAAAAAATTATGTTAGAATTCTGTGGTTCTGTGATACACTTTAATTTTTGAGTTAGCAAAATAATACTTCAAGAAATTTACTGCTATCTTTTATAGTAAGATTAAAAATATAATAGAAGCACATGTGAAACTGATTTAGCATCTGTTACTATTTTTTATGAAGTAAAGAAATTTTCTGAGTTAAAACTATGGTGTTTCAGCTCACATAGACCTGTGTTTTAATCTATGATCTATCTCTCAGTGGCTGAGTGATCATGAGAAAATTGTTTTCATTCCCTGAGTTTCTATTTTCTCATCAGCAAAATATGACTTACAACATCAACTTATGACTTTTGAGAGTGATAAATGATGTATGTAAATTATATAGCTCCTGGAAATGGTAAGTGACAAATAAATGATATATGAAAGAATAAGAAAAAGAAAGAAAATTTTGCTATTTTAGAAATCTGAAGAAAAGTTTATGATTTTTAAAAACCAGGTACCTTACTGGAGATCCAGATTATTCCAACAGAAGTCTAACTGATTATTTTTTTAAGTTTGTTATTCTTTTAAAGGAGAATTTGTTGAAAGTGTAATGACAAAAACTTTTTCCACCATGTATGTACTTGCCCAGGTATGCAAGTACACTCAACTCATATACCTATTTATTTCTGAGTCTCATTGGAACCGAAAGAAAATATTATACTGGGTCTTCAATTTGAGCTTCAAGAAAAATCTTACTCTTCATATTTCACAAATGAAGAACAAAGAATTCGTCATGCATATTGGCTCTCATAACTTCATTGATCTAGCCATATAAATTTCTTTAAAACCAAGGAGTTAAACAAGAAAATATATGTATGATTGTGTGGTCTCTTTGAAAAATAAAAAGGGCCCTTGAGTTCAATTAGGTCAGTTTTTGCCAAACTTCATACCTGGAATCACCTGGGGAAGTTTTGTTTTGTTTTCCTTTTAATACTGATTTCTGCAACATACTTTATTCAGGATTAACCTGAATAGTGAAAAATTTCTGTGAGACAAGTGTGGGGAAGGATTTGTTTATTTATTTTTAATTGCCAACTAATCCTAACGAAGTCAGTTCTTGTTAAATTTGATGGTAAGTGGGTTACACCTTATTGCCTCCAGGCAGAATAGAAATTGCCCTTATCAATGTTATTTAGTCATTGTTAATTATTGTTCACCATTCATTGCATTGTTTCACAAATCACTTTCCAAGAATCTCTGCCTGAGTCCAGAACAAACATCTAATAAACTCAATCCATTTCTTAATTTTTATGCCATAAGATACTATAATTGATTCCATTCATTTAATGGGAACCACCAGCTACACCAGGCCCATCCCCTTTTACCAGGCATTCTTTTAATTTTTTGGTTTCTACTTTATACATCTAGCTTTTTTTTCATTTCTAAAGATCTATCAAGGAATATAATAGAGAAAGCACATTTTATAGAGAATATGTCACGTTCTTCTGGAATGTTTAAAAGAGCTCTGAATTATAAAACCCAGATCAATGTAAATACAACTTGTACATCGTATATGTAAGTTTCATGATTTATATTAAATTCTAAAACCAATTTGTGACTGAAAGTGATCAGTAATTAAATTGGCCAGTGATTTCCCTACTAAGAATAAATTGAAAATCAAAACAAAGAACTTATGTCATGGTTTTTCCTTCAGAGTGGCACATTTTCTTTTACTGTCTACTACTATCATAATATATAATATATAATTTATAATTTATCTTATATGCACATTACAATTCATTTTATAGTTATGTACACTGGCTAAACATTTTATAAAATATATTAAAATAGCAGACAATTATTTTAAAATTCTATAAATCTCCTACAATACTCATTTCATTTCTTGAGTAGTCATAAATACATCTCCATTTCCCCAAATTTTTAGACTTTGCATAAGTCTATTAATATTTAGAAGTTTATATAGCAAACTCTATCAGTACAAAATCTCTCCAAATTGGGTAACAAATATATTTAAATTTGTGATTTCACATACTTTTTTTGCAATCTACACTTATTTTCACTTTCTCATCAAGTATATTCTTCATCTTTAAACTGAGACTACCAGGAGTACTTCACAGACTGGGGTAAAGTTCAGTTGGTAGAGTGCTGCATAAGCAGACGTCCTGGGTTTGATCTCCAGCACACACACACACACACACACACACACACACACACACGTACTTCTGATGGAAATTAAACCTAAGTTTTCTATGGGTTAAATGGATCTACTGTTGATGAATTTGCCTGCAGAAGTTGGCAGATGTTCAAGGAAGATGATGGATATTTCTGTTACATTTTAGATCAATAATGTCACTCCCTGAAAGCAAAATTCCATCAAAGTGGCCCTTCAAGTGTTAGGATTACATTTTGATCTCACCATTTTCTGTTTCATTTTCAAGTGACCACTATGATTCCATATCATTGGGGATTTAGGTGTTCATAATTCCTAGGCCAAGAGATGTGATTCCTTCTTATCTTAACAGGAATCATTGCACCACAAGTCAATAACATATCTTTTATAATGTTCAGGATTTCAACTCTATTTTATGTATATGAGTGAAGGTGTTTCAGATTTCTTTTTGCCATGTAGATGTTTTCAATTCTTTTTTTCTGGAAAATAGAGTTCCACTGATTATTTCCAGCATACTCCATACTAACAAGTTCATGCTTTGAGGGAGAAAGATACCTGCATTCTTTTATAACCATTTACTTTCTTCAAATCAATTGATAAAACTGTTGACCATTGTAAGTTCCAGGGAAAACCAACAAGGCTGAGATACAGTTGTTTACCTGGTCATATATGATAGATAGTAGAAGCCAGATAAATTTTGTATAACTCTAATTGCTTGCCCACATGTCTAAGTGAATAAAAGCAAGATGAGCCAAATGCTCAGGGCTTCTCTGCACTACAAGTGAGATCCTTTGGCCCCTGCATTCTAAACTATGTCTTCTTTGTCTTTCATCCTCACACACACACACACACACACACACACACACACATACACACACACACACATGCACCACACTCTTGTCGATGACAAACTCAGGCTGGTTTCCTACAAGTGGCACAGAACAAAGATCTGTCCAGAGAGAGTCCTCTTGGGTGAAAGGGTTAGTGAATCAGTGACAGGGAGCCCCACAGTGGAAAGAAGCTGAGCTGGTCAGCAGAGCAAAACCAAAAGAAAATAAAAGTGAGTGCATGTGGAAAACTTCCTTAGCCAGGGGAATGACATGTAAAACTTTCTCAACTAGGGTAATGGGGTAGAATTTATTAACTGAACTACAGAATTATACCCCTTTATTGGAAATTCTGTCACACCAGTCTGGGGCTCAAGTCAGTACCTGGTTCCTGGTTCTCATATGTTACAAGTTATTATAAAACATAAATCTTAGTTTGGAGTATGCTTGTGGTCAGGGCTCTGTTATACCCCCTGAAACATTCTCTGCATGGTACTTGGTCTATGGAATTCTTTATCCTTTAACTGCAGGAAAACATCCCACACCTAATGCACCCTTGAAGGAAGATAAAAATGAGAGTAGAGATCCCTGGATTCCTCCTCTTCCTCCTCCTCTTCCTCACTCCCTTCCATCTGTGGTTGATACAGAAGTAGTGTCTATTATGACAAATTGGTTAAATAGAGTGTGTTTAGCAAAGAGTCCTTTGGGATGTGTGCATTTTCAGTTAATAGCCAACATGACCCTAACAGTCCACAACAAAATGTTTATGCATAAAGAATTAAAATCCAGTGTCATGAGCCATGTGTTTCAAGGACCTTTCACATTAGCTATCTTAGGAGTTTTGCATTGTCCTCCTTTAGACATTAAGCACTGGGATAAATCCTGACTTTCTTCAGGGAAATATTTACATTTCCATGTTAAACTTCAAGAGTTAACAGCTGAACATGCAAACAGAAACAAGAAGCAGGGTATCCTGAGATTACTGAAAATATGCTATTAGGAACAGGCCCACACTCAGATAAGATCCCGCAGTGAAACTTTCTGAACAAGGCTTATTAGCAAATAGCTCTTATGATGAATAAGCCTGGGTACCTATTCCTTAAGAAGGTATCCCCATCCAGTCCTTTTTGTACATTCTTCAGGGCTCAGAGGAACCTTACACCCTGTTCATAGCTCAGTTACAAGAATGCTACATGCCCAAGCAGCAGAGATTATTACTATTATGCTGCAACTGGCTTTGGCAAACGCTAAGCATGAATGTAAACAAGTCCTCTGATCAACTAAAAATCTTGGAAACTGTTTGAAAGTATGCCAAGATGTGGATAGTGAAGGTCATAAATCCTCTATGTTTGCTTAAGCTATATTTGGCTTAATTAAGCAAAATCAGGCTTTTTCAAGAATACAATGTTTTAATTGTGGCAAAAAAGGGCATATCCATAAATGGTACATTCAACCTTAGGAAGAAAAACTGCCCTCTCCTGTCCCTCTGCTGTCCCACTCCTGGAGGGGAGAGCATGTAGCCCATGCCCTAGATATCAAAAGAAAATTATTGGGCTAATGAATGTTGCTCTAAACATTATTGAAATGGCACCCCTCTGGTCAGACACAGGATGGTGGCCTGGTGCCTGGCCCAACAAATAGTTGGAGCATTATTAGTAAAGGTTTGCAGTCCTCATTCTTCAGTGAGTGTCTAGAGGATGGTGTGTCCCTTAACACCAGAATCCCAGAAATCACATGATTAGACCTTCCTGTTGCTGCACAGATGAATTTGATGGATAAAGAAAATATGTTAAAATCCCCACAGGAATCTGGGGACATCTTCCCATAAGTACGATTGGTCTAGTCTTAGGAAAAAGTAGATTAAACCTACAAAATGTTGAAATACTTCCTGGAATTATCAATTTGAACTATTTAGGGAAAATGAAGATTGTGGTTCAGTTACATGATGTCTAGGCTTTTGAACCAGGAGATTATACTGCTCAACTAATGCTTTTACTGGCTAGTATAACCATAGCTCTTAGCCAAAATCTAAAGTACTTAACAGTACCCCCAGTAAGGAGGTGTTCTTCACTCAAGATATCACAGGCCACCAAGTCGTGTATACCCAAGATTAAAGGAAATTGTTTTCAGGGTGGTCATAGATACAGGTGCAAATGTTTCAGTGATGGCTTCATCTTCATGCACACCTACCTGTGTGGCCCACATGAGTAATAGCCACCTCCTTGGTGGGCTCAGTCATCCAGACAGGTCATGCAGAGTGCACCTCTGCCCTTTGTAAGTCCTGATAACTTTAAGGAAATCTTTCAGCCATGTATTGCAGAAATCCTAGTCAATTTGGGGACAGGGTTTTTCTTAAAGATGGCAGGTTCAAATTATTAATAAGGCAATCCTGCCTGCTGATACAAACATGCAAAATACAGGATATGTTAAGGACAAGGACAGGGTAAAAATCAACAAGACAATGCCAAATCCATAGAAGTCTATCTCAGTGGCCCCTACCAAAAGAGAAACTGACTTGCTCATAGGCATTAACAGAAGAGCAGTCAAAGGTGAAATATACTGAGATTTCCACCAGCCCTTGGAATACTCTGTGTTTTTTTATACCAAACAAACCAAAAGAGTGGAGGCTGACTTAGGATTTAAGAACTATTATTGCAGTATTTACCCTCTGGGCACTCTACAGTTCAGACTTCTCTCCAAGAATGCAGTTCAACAGTGTTAGTATGATAATTATTGATTTTGGGGATTGCTTTTCTACTATCCCTAATTTATTTTTGCTTTTTTCCATTCTTGCCACTAACTCCAACAAGAGCATGGGGAAAAGGAGAAAGCACAAGTGTTATGGTGATGCCCAGAGATGGGCTAATGGGAGGGACCACTTACTCTGTTGGCATGGGAGCAGAGATTACTTGTGTAATTGCAGGAAGTATACAGATAGTATGGGTTCCCTTTAGGAGCATGGGACAATGGAAATATTCTTCCCATGGTGCACCCATGCAGGAACTTGACTTTGCTCTTCTCACCAGTGAGAACCTTCTCCCAGATGACAACAGAAGAAAACTATGTAGGAGTCAGAAAAACTTGTCCATCATCATGGACTGCTCATGATGCCTCATAGTGTTCTCATTGATATTATTAATACCATAGCAAACTCACAGCTGTACGCTTGCCCTAGAAAAGAACACCTGATGCCTATTGAGGGCCTTTAGATAGAGCTTCAGAGGGAGTGGATATTTCTGACCGCTGATCACAACTATGACCCTATTCAAATATTAGTAGCCAGAATGGTTGTTGCCCCTTGCCTCCTCCCAGAAATTTTGGGTAGTTCTTCAGAGGAGGGTCAATTAACTTAGTTAGAAATACTACAGGTACTCAGGGCTAGTGCCGTGAAAGGAATAGGTAAAATATATTACAACTGCAAGTGGGGGCATAGTCATTTAAGGTCAGACTCAAGGGAAAAGATAGAATGACTACACCTACATACTTTCTCTAGGATAAACCCCTTGTCAAACTCACACCCTAACATATCTCCTTAGTCTCCAAATGAAGACAATAACAAGTTCATAATTCCACCTAATATGATGTAACTATACTTCATACAACTCAAACTGTACTAATTTCTTTCCCAAAGTTTCAACTGTTCCATTATTGCTCAAAATTCTGGTATGTCTTCTGGTTCTCAAGGCAAATTTTTAAATATTATAGTTGTAAAAACTCAAAAAAGCAAGTTATATAATCCCACAATACAATAAACAGTCAAAAAAACAAGTTATATAATCCCACAATACAGTAAACATTCCAATTTCAAAAGGAAATAAAGAAGCCATACCAAGGACAAAAATAAAGCAAGACTGAATGCCAGCAGGGCAAACATTAAATCTTCTACAACTATGTCAAAAGTCTAGGGCACATGGTAGTAAGATGTAAGCTCCAAAAGTCTTCAATAATCACAAACCTATGGCCTTGCAAGTTGAGCCCAGAAGGGCTCAGAGGCCTTCCTTTGAAATATGAGTGGAAGCCTCCATGACCCCGGAATTTGTACTTTTTCACATCTTTAAAACAAGCAGTATGCAGTCTGCTGCCAGCTCCAACTATCAGCAGATTCCTCTGGACCATGATTACAGCAGCTTTTGAATGCTGGAATGACTGATCATGATGAATTGAATTCTGGGAAACCAATTCCCTAAGCAATCCTCCTTGGAGGGAACCATAACACATCTGCCCAGAAGGGATGGATCCATTCTCAAATGAAAGTGTTGTGCCATCATACCTTTGGTTGCAATGGGTGAAGTCTAATTAATCCCCGAGACACCCAGGAGGAATCTTGCTTCTTTCCTAGTTTCATGCACTTCATTCCTTTTTAACAGTGTTATAGTCTCTCCAACAATCACAATTTCTTTGTCCCCAATCTTACATGTAGTTTTCTTTCAGGGCTAAAATTTAAGCTTATCAATTTTGTCCACTATGTATTTTGCTTTTAATTGTCACTAGAAGTCTGGCTAGAAACAGCCAGCAGTACCCATGCCACAGCTTGAATGTTGATCTACTTGAAACGTCCTCTGCTACATCAATTAGTGTTTCACCTTTAAGTCAGTGTCTCACAAAGCCTCAGGACAGACAACATTTTTGTCAAAATGTAACATGCATGGCCTCTACCACAATTCCCAAGGCAATCCTCCTTGATTGAGCCTGGCATTTACTGTGCACATTCTTATCAGCACTCTGAGTTTCTGAGGTCTGCCCAGAACATCCTATTATCCTCAGTTTGTTACTTTCTAGTCTTTTACAGCTCAGTTCCCCAAGTATTCCAAACTCCCTCTTACAAACCAGTTCCAAAGGCTTCTTTACCACATGGCCAGATATAGACACAGTAATATTCCATTTTTCTTATCAGTCTTCAGTATTAGTCATCTCTCATTTGCTGGAGCAGAATTCCAGATGCTAGTTTATTATTTTTTTAATTTTTTTATTTAAAGAAAAGATTTTGAAACAGAAAGAGGGTAGAAACAATACAAAATCTCAAAAACAAA
This sequence comes from Hydrochoerus hydrochaeris, assembly GCA_004027455.1. Lineage (NCBI taxonomy): Eukaryota > Metazoa > Chordata > Mammalia > Rodentia > Hydrochaeridae > Hydrochoerus > Hydrochoerus hydrochaeris. Next base: position 24,665 of record PVLA01013755.1, on the reverse strand, counting down.
ACAAAACAAAAATAGTAACCAGTAAGAAATCACTAGTTGATAATTACATACTTTCCTCTTAGATGCAGTTGTTCAAGTTAAAAAAGTAAAGCCCACAAAGTGGACATCCAAACAGTGAGACTGCAGTCAGTTTTGCTCATCCATCCAACTAAAACTTTAGCAACATGGTTATTAATTCCACACACTCAAACATACATGCAGTTATATCCTTTATAATACTCTCTTTTCCTTTTTTTCCTTTGCAATAACTATACTCCATTCTCGTAAACTACTTAGGAGTTCTACACATGTATAAGTCTCTGCACATATACCTAGCCTTTCTGTATTAGAGGCAGGAACAAATCAAAACAAGTCAACAATACAAATTCCTAGAGAAACGCGAAATGAAAAGAACATACAAAAACACAATGCTAGGTGATCTACGGTACTCACTATGATGTCTGTTGTTATCTTCAATAAAATTGTCTACATTGTCAAATATAGTATAAACTTAGCATTGCATTATACTATTACTAAAATCTAAACATTGGAGACATTATAGGACTTCAAAGGCAGTTAACAATCAAACCAGAATGGGTATCCCATTAAACCTGTCATCTTCAGAGTAGTTGCCCCTATTCTCAGACTCAACACTCTCAAGCATATCAGATTCAAATAAAATCAGTCTAGTTAAAACAGTAATATAACCAATCCTCTCTGTCTTATCTCTGCCATACTATTCTTCTGTCATCGTTTGCTTAATTTTTTCCTTCATTCCACTGTCTTCTCCTTTCTTTGAGGCCTTTCTTCCATTATTCCTGGAACCCTGGTGATTTTCTTCTCTCTCTCTAGAATGTCCTTCAATATTCTTTGCAGGGTTGGATTGATGGTCATGAACTCCCCCAGTTCCTCTTTGCGATGGAAATATCTTGTCCCTCCATTAAATTTGAGAGACAGTTTTACAGGGTACATCATTCTGGGTTTGAGGTTATTTTCTTTCAGGGCTTGGAATATTTCACTCCAAGCTCTTCTTGATTTGATGGTTTGCATTGAGAAGTCTGCTGTGATTTTGATGAGTTTTCCTATGCTAATAGGGAGACTGGTCTGTAGATCTCCTTTTTTGGTTGAGTCTTCCTCTGGTTTTGGAATCAGAGTAATACTTGCCTCCAGGAAAAATGTTCTATCATTATTCTGCCACCACTCAGTACATACGACCTTGTAAAAAAGATAAATTTACCCATTAATACACAATTTTCAATAGATATATAAGAATAACTTTTAAAATTTACTTCTCCGTCAAAGTAAAATTAAAATATAATTGCTACATCATAATTGAATCAATGCGTTCAGTGAATTTTAGACAAAATAACTTTGCTTGCATACTTATGTTGTGAGAAATACCATTTTATAAAACTGGACTTTGACATTCACTGCCACATAAAAAAAATATCTTTGACATAGTTTCACAGAAACACTAATGACTAGAACCCTTGGAAATCAAACTGTTACTACTGCATAGTTTATTTTTTAAATGTCTCTGAGAGCACCATTTCTCACATAATATCCTTTTCATAGAATCTTTCACATATCTTTTTCTCAGACTGTATATTAGAGGGTTCATCGTTGGTATCACAAGTGTGTAGAACACAGCTACAATCTTGCTTTGCTCTGGTGAGGAGGTGGCCCTAGGCTGAGCATATGTGAAGAACACAGTTCCATAGAATAAACTCACTGCTGCTGTATGGAAGCCACAGGTGGAGAAGGTCTTACCCCTGTCTAGGATTGAGGGAATCTTCAGGACAGAGGAGAGGATGTATGCATAGGACAACAGAATCACTAGTGTGATGATGAAAGCAGAGAGAATAAGCAGCATAATTTAATTTACAAAGGTATCAACACAGGCAATCTTGATCAATGCTTGGACATTATGAAAAAAATGGTCCAGTCTGTTTTCTTGACAGAATTGCAAACTGAAAGTGAGACTTGTCTGCACTATTGCATTTATGCATCCACAGATATAAGATCCAGCTACCAACTGAACACAAAGTTTTTGTGACATGTGCACAGGGTAAAGGAGAGGGTAGCAAATAGCTGAGAATCTATCAAAAGCCATTGCAGCCAGAATAAAGCATTCAGTTGTGACAAACAAGGCAAAGAAGAAAAATTATGCTGCACAGCCATTACACAAAATCTTCTTTTCCTTGCTCAAGAAATTGGCTACAGTTTTGAGTGCAATGACTGTGGCATAACAAAGATCTAAATAGGACCATTTTAAAGGAAGAAATACATGGGTGTTTGAAGTCTATGTCCATCTTAATCACAATTTTTACGCTGACATTTCCTGTCACAGTGACCATGTAAATTACCAAGAACAATAAGAACAGAAGGATCTGTAGCTGTTGAGGGGTTCTAAATTCCAAAAGAATAAACTCAGTCAGCTCTGAGTAATTTTTACTCAGCTCACTCTTCATAGCTAAGTAAAAATGCAGCAATAGTAAAGATGAAACAAATGTTTGATCAGATTATTGTACTTATTTTAATAAAAACAATTGATAAAATAACATGAAGAAAATTTATCACATTGTTCTCAATATTTTAGGACATTACAAAAATAAAGATGAAATTATCTTTCTTAAAAAGCCTTCTACTGCATAATTCAATCTGGTTGGTAAACCTTTTAAGATATGATTATCTTCAAATAATCCTGATTGACACTCTTAAGTGTGCTTTAACAAAATGAAGACTACAGAAAAATGACTGGAAACAAAAGCTTTGGGGTTTTTTGGGGGGTATTATTTGTTTTATTTTCTTGATTTTATTATTAATTTATTTCCATACCTCCTTTAGCAACAGAGGTTTCTCACACATATTATAGTCTACTTCAAAGATATACTCTATTGAATATCTAATTTACTTCAGAATGTAAGAAATAATTTCAATTCATATCTCACTATTTTAATAGCTAGCTAAAGTTTTATTTTCTATAGAAAAATAACACATAATATTATGGAATTCTTATGTTAGAAGGAAGACTGCAAACTATATTTGACAAAATTTCATCTTTTGAAAATTAATCTCATTGCATTATTTCTTGAATTATTTTTGTCCCATCAAGGACACAAATTTTAGTGAAGAAATTAATATGCTAGAAACAGTAGTAATGTTTATTTAAATTTTCCAAAGATTTGTCATCATTCCTTCTCTTTGCTCTTCTTTCCTTATGTCATGCTTTTATCTCTCTTTCATTCTTTCTAAGCATAAGAATCAAATGACATTTATGCTCTTCATCAGAGATACTTCTATTTTTTAGAAAAAAACTAATTATAAAAGTAAATATATAAGCTAATTGAAAGAGAAGACACATGGGCACTTTTGAAAGAATTGAATATACAAATAATAAAAAGAGTAAATATGCATTTAAGAAAGCCCCTAATGTATTTTTTTTTATTGGTACCAGGGATCGAACTCACGACTGCATCGTTGCAAGGCAAGCACTTATGCCGCTGAGCTAAATCCCCAGCCCCAGCCCCTAATATATGTTAAATTCATGCTACTACAGTTACAAAATGTTCTTAAAAACAAGAGAAGCAATAGAGATGTTAATACATTTTTATTCTAATTTTATGAGTAAATTAAGACACTGAAAAGGATTTTAATGACTTGCTTAGTGTCATGGAATTGAGCAACACACTATTTTATTTTTCAATAATCTACCAAAGGTTGTGAACAAAATTGTCCAGTGATGAAATCAATAACATATACTGTGAAAATGTCTTTTGTAATTTTAAATATAATTGTAAATACTATGTATCATTTATGACAAATTTATAATGATATACATATTTGTAAATCATATGTGAATTGATTAAATTATAAAGGTGTAATTACAAAATGTCTCTGATACATTTTTTTCTTGTCATCACTATCCAGACAGTTTGGACCTTTGCACTTTAATCTGGATAAATCTTTCAGATACGTTGATCTTCAGAAATAAACTTTAGTAGTGTAGTAGAGGAAAATTGGGCCAAGCACAACAGTTAACCTTCCTGAAAACAATTAAACACTAGCAGAAATATTTATCAATTGATTTCAGAAGACAAGAAGCATGGTGAAAATAATTCCTAGCAGAGGCCATTAAACTATAAAACATCAAATTTTCCTTAAATTCATATTCTACACTAACAATTTCCTGGTTTCAATAGAAATTTCAAAAACACAGTAAGCAAGACAAGCAAAATCAACTCTAAAAGAAAGGGACACGAAGAAGAAACACATTAAATTTGAAGCACTGTCAGGAATGATTATTATTTTGTACCTTAGTAAACCCTATCATAAGATACTTGATTCAAGGACATTCATGAGGAGTCAAAAACATGAAAAGGAGCAAAGCTTTGTTTAACAAGACTTTTTTTTTCTGCAATGCAGTTTGCCTTTTTCCAAAGTCCAGTTCCTCTGGGTGAGTTTGTGACCACCAATCCAACCCTGCAAAGAATACTGAAGGACATTCTAGAGAGAGAGAAGAAAACCACCAGGGCTCCAGGAATAATGGCAGAAAGGCCTCAAAGAAAGGGGCAGACAGTGGAATCAAGGAGAAAAGTACAACAGAAAAATAGCATGGCAGAGATAAAACAGAGAAGATTGATTATATCACTGTTTTATCTTGACTGAATTTATTTGAATCTAGTATGCTTGAGAGAGTAGGGGCAACTACTCTGAAGATGACAAGATTCAATAGGATACCCATTCTGGTTTGATTGTTAACTGCCTTTGAAGTCCTATAATGTCTCCAATGTTTAGATTTTATTAATAACGTAAAACAATGCTATGTTTATATTATATTTGACAATATAGACAATTTTATTGAAAATAACTAGAGACATCATAGTGACTACCGTAGATTACCTAATGTGTTTTTGTATGTTCTTTTCATTTCGTGTTTCTCTAGAAATTTGTATTGCTGACTTGTTTTGATTTGTTTCTCCCTCTAATACAGAAAGGCTAGGTATATATGTAGAGACTTATACATGGGTAGAACTTCTAAGTAGTTTACAAGAATGGATTATAGTTATTGTAAAGGGAAAAAAAGGAAAAGAGAGTATTCTAAAGGATATAACTGCATGTATGTTTGAGTGTGTGGAATTAATAACCATGTTGCTAAAGTTTTAGTTGGATGGATGAGCAAAACTGACTGCAGTCTCACTGTTTGGATGTCCACTTTGTGGGCTTTACTTTTGTTACTTAAACAACTGCATCTAAGAGGAAAGTATGTAATTATCAACTAGTGATTTCTTACTGGTTACTATTTTTGTTTTGTTTTGTTTTTGAGATTTTGTATTGTTTCTACCCTCTTTCTGTTTCAAAATTTTTTCTTTAAATAAAACAATTTTAAAAAAAAGAAGCAAGAGGAGGAAAAGAAAGAGCTCTAAAAGAAATAACTGTATGTAACCTTAAGTGTGTAGGATTGATAACCATGTTACTAAATTTTTGTTGGTTTGGTGAATAGAACTGTTTGCAGCCTCACTGTTTGAATGTCCACTTTATGCTTTAATTTTGTAACTGGAACAACTATATCCAAGAAGACAATAGGTAATGTATCAAATAGTGATTTCTGTTTATTTTTTTTTGAAATTCTGTATTGTTTCTACCCTTTTTTCTGTTTTGCTTCCCCCTTCTTTAAAAAAAAAAGACTTAAAATGTAAGCTTCTGGCATGGTAAGGTTTTAAAATCATAGTCAAACAGATATTTATGTTTAATCCATTTTTTCATCTTCATAATAGTTTAGTAAATTTCTAGATGGTTTCTTAAAATCTAGGGGGATTTAAGTGATTCTAATGATTTAAATTCATTTTGCAAATATTTCCTAGGCTATGACTTGACTGTTTAATGTGTTCTTTTTTTAAAGACATGCTACCTACTTAGTTAAAAATTCTCAACACACTTTTTTATGTACAAAAGCTCCAAAACTGTCTGAATAAAATTGACTTGCTAAAAAAAAAGAAAAACAAAGTTCAGTTCCGAACTCAAATATATAACATGTACGAACACTAGCAAAATGGTATCTAATGTTTTTTTCTTATACATCAATTTACTGTATTTTGTCATTGATTAAACTGACAAACAGACCTGGGATAAGTCCTGAAAGAAATTCTCTCCTGCAGTAGGAAAACAAAGCAATGGCCAATCCTTCCACAAGATAGTCACCAGATTTAAAGCTCTTTCTGAACAGTAAGATATTCTGTGGTATAATGCAGAAAGAAAAATAATAAAGCACAGAAGAAATTTTAATTAATAAATCTATCAGACCCTTGGAAAGTTGAAAAGGCTCTCTGGAGGATTTGTTTTGTTATTCAAAACAACTTTGTGAAAAAGTTCTTGGTTCTTTTATATTTATAATTTACAATGAGAAAAATTTCATTTAAAATGAATTGCAGCCCTTTTAATGACTCATTTCCTAGTTCTACTTTAAATACATGATACTGCCATGAGAAGAAAATACATAAAATAAGTAATAATCAATGGGCACGCTAAAAGAAAAAATAGTGGCTATCAAAATAACAGAAAGGCTAACAAAAGTTGATAGTCATGCCACCATGTATGATTTCAATGTTCTGGGGAAAATAGTGTTAAAAGATTCTGGAAACATTGGAATGCTTTTAAGAATGAGAATCACAGTACAGTTTACCCAACAACTGCTAAAATCAAAAGGATAAAACATTCTAAAAATATATTCAAAGAGAATAAACACTTTCTTATCATACCTCCTCAACTGTGTGATTGTAGTACAAACGCAGTCAAAAACAATAGGAAATGAATAATTCATGGGATATAGTATTCTCTTCAGTACCCTAAAACATACAAAAACTACAAATAGCATTTTGAGAATGAAAAACTCTTACACAAAAACTTTAAACACTTTCTATAATCATATTCTGCAACTTCAGAGAAAATCAATATTTTTTGTTCGTCTTGCTTCCTACTAAGAGAATAATTTAATTTATTCAGTGTAGATGACATTCCAAAACTGCATAGTATCTCAATCATAATAGAAAATTTTTCTATAATGATATTCACTGAGTAGATTACCAAATATTTATTCTACCACAGATAGAGTTTGAATGAAACAGACACAGAGCAAGAGGTCAAGGCATTTTTGAATAATTGAATAAAACATAAACAATTCATTTTTATTGTTCTTTCGAGTCTTAAAATTACAGAACTAATGCTTTTCAATACTTTATTTAGTCTTTCATTTTTTTAAATTTTTCTTTATTTAAAGAGAAACAAAAGCTTGAAAAGGGTAGAGATAATACAGAATTTCAAAAAAAAGATAAACAATAAGAAATCACTAGTTGATAAATTACATATTGTCCTCTTAGAAATAGTTGTTCACATTACAAAATTAAAGCATACAAAGTAGATATACAAACAGTGGAGTGTAAACAGCTATACAAGCATGAATCTCTACATGTATTTGTACCCTTTCTGCATTAGAGGGTAAAACAAAACATAGCAAGACAACACAAAACAAATTCCTATAAAAACATGAAACCAAAAAGTAGTAAAAAACAACAGTACAAGATGATCTACAATGATTACTGTGTTGTTTCTTATTATATTCAACAGAATCGTCTATATCATCAGGCATAATTGAATGTAACAGTATAATTGAATATAGCAGTATATAACAATATTAGTAAAAATAAAACATTGAAGACAGTATAAAACTTCAAAAGCAGGTAATAATCAAACCAGAGTGGATATACTGGTGAATCTTGTCATCTTAAGTGCAGTTCCCTATACTCTCAGACTTGATACTATCAATCATAACCACTTTGAATAAAATCTGTCAATACAAAACAGCAATCTAACAAACCAGATTTGATTATGATCAGTCATGGTAAAACAGTGTAGGTTTTACAAAGTTTTAGATTAAGTTAATAGGAAATTAATTTACCATAATATATCCTGTTATTTTTGGGATTACTCTCTGTGCCCTCAAATCTAGTACATGTAGAATGTCTGGAACAGAATATAATACATCTAAGCAGGGTAGCGTGAGTAATGTGTGTTTTAAATCCTGGTGCACTATTAACAATATAGTGTATTAAGGCAATCTATGTTAGAGATTCTAGTTATCATTCTCTGCCTCATTTCTGCTATGCTATTTTTCTGCCTTTGTTTGTCTAGTTTTCTCCTTCATTCTACTGCCTGCCCCACTCATTGGGGCCTTTCTTTCACTGTTCCTAAAATCCTGGTATTTTTTTTTTCTCTCTCTCTAGAATGTCCTTCAGTATTCTCTGTAGGGTTGGATTAGTGGTCACAAACTCCCCCAGTTCCTCTTTGTCATGGAAGCATCTTGTTTCTCCATTAATTTCTAGTGACAGTTTTGCAGGATACATCAATCTGGGCTGGAGGTTATTTTCTTTCAGGGCTTGGAATACTTTGCTCCAAGCTCTTCTTGATCTGATGGTCTGTGTCAAGAAGTCAGCCATGACCCTGATGGGCTTACCTTTATAAGTAATCTGTTTCTTTTTTCTGATGGCTTTTAATATTCTGTTTTTGTATTGAGTTTCTGGTATCTTGATTATTATATGTCTGGGTATAGCTCTGTTTTGGTTGTAGGTGGCTGGAGTTCTTTATGCCTCACATAATTGAATGTCATTTTCTTTTCCCATGCTTGGGAAGTTTTCCTTAATTATTTCCATGTATAGCCTTTGTAATCTGCCTGTATGTATTCCTGCTTCTTCATTCACATTTCTTATTCTTAAATTATAGATTCTCTTGTCATCTTTATCCTTTGTATTGCTACTGCCTGTTTCCTTGTTATTTTTAAGAGATCTTTCCTTTCATGATCACACATTGCAAACTTGTCTTCAAGTTTTGATAGTCTAGCCTTAGATTCTTTTAAGGTGTTTTGCCAGCTTTCAATGGTGTTTTTAATTTCCTGGTAGTCTCTTTGAATCTGCTTCATGTATTCTATATTTTCTTTATATTCTTTATCAAACATTTCTCTCCTTTTTTGTGTTGCTCCCTTCTTCCATCTGTATCATCCTGAGAGATGCTTCCTGAGAGCATTTCTTTTATTACTCTACTCATGCTTTACCGGATTTAATATTCCAGTTTTGAGCTTGTCTACCAGGTCCTGAAGATATCTCTTAATGTCCATTGAAGCCATATCTATTGTTACATGTTTGCCACCCTCAGTCTTCCTTGTTTTTCTCTCTGCTGGATCAGTGCTCTCAGGGTTCTGGGCTGGTGTCCTCCTTCTACCTCTCTCTCCTGTCATGGCCCTGGATTCCTTCACACAGGTTACAGTGCTGGTCCCAGCTCCCTTCCCTGTTGGCCATGTTTCCTCTGAAGCATGCTGGCAAGGGACCTCAGTCCTCTCCTGACTGCTCTTGTCACTGTGGTGTAAGCAGCGTTTACGTATGCCTCCCCCTCCCTCCCAGGCTAGCCAAACTTCAGGGGCCTTCACCAGGTTAGTGCATGCTAAGCACAGGGAATCGATTTGGGAATGCTCATTGGGTCCTGGCCAGGGGTGCAGTCCAGTCCAAGCAAATCCCAGGAATCTGCTCTGGGGAGGGAGCAAACAACTGAAGTCACTGTTGCTCCAGTTCAGGCTCCTCCTGCCAGATTATAACATGTTGCCCATTTGGTCAAGCCCTTCCCGCTTGGGGGGGGTGTGTCTCATTCCCAGAATTGACTGGGGATTAATGAAGGTCATTTCACTGACTCCACTCTCTGTTGGGCTCACCAACCCCTGACTTCAGTGGTGCTGTCTTTCCTGTGAGTGGCAGGGGGAACAAATTTGAGCAGCTCTGCCGGCTGTCGCAGATTTAAGCCGGCAAAATTCAGGCTGTCACAGAGTTGGTGGGTCACTGTGAAATTGCTGTGTCCTCTAATTTTTAGCTGTTTCAGTTGTAGTCCTGACATATTTGATGAGCTCTTTTATTTTTTAATTTCTTCCTATGTCAAGAGGATCCACCTCCCTCTGTCTGGGTCTCTTCAGGGTATTTTATTCTGGCATATGAGTTCTTTCTCCTGGGAGGCTTTGTATTTTGTTGCTTACTGATTGGTCATCTTGACTTCCCCTGAATATGTTTTAGTGTCTTTACTCTTGCTTTTGATCAGGGATTCCTGAGCTCTGCATCATGTTGGAACTTTGGGTGCTGGGAGCCTTTCATATGCTAAAATGATGCAATACAAAGCATTTCCTTTACAAATCACTTAAAAAATCCATAAGGACATAAAAATATAGCAGGTAGTTCATAATTATGATACTTTATAACCATTCTGTACTTACTGTATATAAAGTAATGCAAAAAAGTTATCTCAATTTGAGCTACTCAAAATTTTGTTAGGCCAGAGATTTAGCCTAGCAGTTTAAGCACCTGTTTTGCAAGCACAAGGTCCTGAGGTTGGTCCCTGTCACAATGCAAACAAACAAACAAAAAAAACCAACCAAACAAACAAACAAAAAAACCTTTGTCACAATTAGTTTTGATAATGTTTTAAGAAATTATTCAAATTTTTTGTTAGCCCAATTTGTAGGGGTAAATATACACTCTTCAATTTTCAAAGACTAATTGAGTTAGTGGAGCACCATTTGATGTTAAATATAGAAACCCCATAAGTGTATGGACCATATTGCTCTCTAGATAAATTATAAACTTCAAAACAGGTCTTTATGTATTCTCAAATGCAGTTATACCAAAAATGTAGCTTTTATGTTTATTCAGAATTTTATAAAATTTTGTACTTTTGTATGTTCTTAGAAATCTTAGTTAATTCTGTTAACATTTCCTTTTAGCCCAAAAAAATTCCACTAGGGCTTCTTATGGTGCCATTTGGCCAAAGTGCATACCCTTTACTTTTAGAAGAATTGTCTATTTGTCTTTTAATTCTAAAGTGGATATTTTCTGAATGCATCATTTTTGTTTGGTCTCAAAATGATTTTACATTATCTTCACATTGTGTCCGTATATTTTATAATGAGAAGTTCAAAGTTATTTAAATGGTTATTCCCTAATATGTAATTAGACATTTTTCTCTAGCATTTTTCAAGAGTTTTCATCGTACTCAACATTTTGACTATGAAGAGCCTAACCAGCCAAGGTTCCTGTTCCATTGCATGTAACAATCCCAGTTCAATGTAGTCAAACAGTAAAATCATTGAAAAAAGATTTAATTTAATTAAAATAACAAAGATTAGAAACTTTATTAATGCTTTAACACATTTTTCCTCAAACATTTAGTACCTCATACTATAATGTTAAAAGTTTGGGTGTACACATTCACATAACAATTTTTCATCATGAAAAACATTCTATATTTAAGCACATGTAAATCATTTTCCGTTCTCATTCTTTCTGTGTATAATTTATTTTTTTATTTAGAAGAAAGAGCAAAATGGAAAAAGGTAGAATATAGAATTTTTAAAAATAACACTAAGAAATCACTAGTTGATAAATTACACATTGTCATCTTAGAAATAGTTGTTCCAGCTACAAAACCATCAAAGCATATAAAGTGGTCAATCAAACAATGACAGTACAAGCCATTCTGTTTAATAAACCAACAAACATTTAGTAGTATGGTTATCTGTCTTACACATTTCAATATGTATACAGTTATATCCTTTAGAGAGCTTTCCTTCCTATTCATTATTACAATATTTATTTTGGATTTTATTACTCCTTCAGTTTTCATTATTTTTACACTAGAGAGACAATGTTATATTTACAATTATGAGTCTGATTTATTTCACTTATGAGGATAGTCTCAAGTTGCCTCCATTTACCTATAAAAGTCTCAAGATCATCCTTTTTCATAGCTGAGTAATATTCCATTGTATAAAAATACCACATCTTTTTCATCCATTCTGTGATTGATGGGCATTTTGCTTGTTTTTAAGATTTAACTATTAAAAATTGGGTTACTATAAACATTGGTACACATATATCACTGTGACAAGTCTTTTTGAGTTTTTCTTTCAAAATACCAAGGAGGGGAAATAGATGGACTGAATGGAACTTACAATCCCAGTTTTTTGAGGAATCTGCATATTGATTTCCATAGTGGCTCCACCAGTATACACTCCTAACAGTGGAAAAATGTGCCTTTTTCCCCACAGCCTCACCAATATTTGTCATTAGTTGATTTTTTGATGGAAACCAGTCTTTCTGGAGTGAGATGGAATCTAAGTGCTGTTTTAATTTGCATTTCTCAAATGACCAGTGATGGTGAACATTTCTTCATGTGTTTATTTGCTGTTTGTATGTTTTTCATATAAGAAACGTGTGCTCATCTCACCAATATTTGGAGATGGTCTTTGAATTTGGGGGGCTTGATGTTTCTCAATTCTTTATATATTCTTGATATAAGTCCTTTTTCTGAGGGGTTGTTGGCTAAAATTCTTTCCCATTCTGTTGGTTTTCTTTACACTATGCTGATGATTTCTTTTGAAGTTCAGAATCTTGTCAATAATATGAGATCCCAGTTGTTGATACTATGAAGTGTTTCCTGTGAAGTTTGCATTTTGTTCATGAATTCTTTGCTTACTCCTATGTCACTAAGACTTCTACCTACCTTGTCTTCCAGTAGATTTAGTGTTTGTTTTAATATTTAGATATTTGATCTATTTAGATTTTAGTTTTGTGCATGGTGATAGGCATGGAACTAGTTTCAGTCTTTGCCATGTGGAAAGCCAATTTTTCCAATACCATTTATTAAAAAGGTTATCCTTCCAATGAACATGTTTAACCCTTTTTTTCAAATGTAAAGTAGCTGAGTGTCTTTCTAGTTGTGTTTGTATCTTCTGTGGCATTGGTCCTCAGGTCTATCTCTTTGCCAGTATCATGATGATTTTATCACTGTAGCTTTATAGTATATTTCCAAGTCAGGAAATGAGATGCCTCCTGACTTGCCTTTGTTGCCCAGAATCACCTTTTCTATTCTAGGTTTCTTCTGTTTCCAAATAAATTTTAGGAGTGTTTTCTCTAGCCCTGGAAGGTATGTTAATGGTATTTTAATTGGGATTGCATTACATCTGTATAACAGTTTTGGGAGTATGCCCATTTTCACAATGTTGGTTCTTCCTAACTAAGAGCAAGGAATATTCTTTTATTTTCTAATATCCTCTTCAATCTCCTTTTTTAGACTAGCATAATGTTGAGTAGATAGACCTTTTACATTCTTGGTTAGGTTGATTCCTAAGTATTTCATTTTTTAGATGCCATTGTGAAAGGTAATATTTCTATACTTTCTCTTTCAGTGAGTTTTTGTTTGTGTATAGGAATGCTATTGAATTTTGAGTATTGACTTTGTATCCAGCTACACTGCTGAATTTTCTTATTACCTCTAGTAGTCTTTTAATGGAGTTTTGGGGTCTTCTGTATAGAGTATCATGTCATCTGAAAATAGTGATAATTTAACTTCTTCATTTCTTGTCTTTATTCCTTTTATTTCTCACTTTACTGATTACTCTGGTGAATATTTCCACAACTGTATTGAATAAGAGTGGTGATAGTGGACATCCTTGTCTTGTTTCTGATTTTACAGTGAAAGTTTTGTTTTTATCCATTTAGCATAATGTTGGCTGTTGGTTTTTCATAGATGGCCTTTATCAGAATGAGGTAGATACTATCTAGTCCAAGTTTCTCCAGGGTTTTTATCATGAACAAGTGTTGGATTTTATCAAAAGTGTTTCCTGCATTTATTGAGATTATCATGTTGTTTCTGTTTTTGGCTTGTTGATATGACATATTACATTTATTGAATTGCATAAGTTAAACAATCCCTACATTCCTGGAGTAAATTCCATTTGGTTATGATATATAATCTTCTTGTTGATTTGCTGTATTCTATTTGCCAGTATTTTATTGAGAATCTTTGGATCAATGTTTATTAGTGAAACTGGCATATAGTTTTCCTTTTTGTTTGGGTCTTTCTCTGGTTTTGGTACCAGAGTAATACTTGCCTTCAGTAATGACTTAGGAAGGATTGCTTCCATTTCAATTTCATTGAAGAGTTTAAGGAGTATTGGCATCAAATCTTCTCTAAATTTCTTGTAGAATTCAGCCATGAATCCTTCAGGATTTGGACTTCCAGTGTATAATTTAGTTCCATCTAGTATACATTTCCAACATCTGAGACACTTGTTATTAGTGCTATCATAATAGTGACACATATTGAAAGAAAGAAATAAAACTGTCCCTCTTGGCAGATAATATTTTTATCTAAAAAGAGAAAGTTCTGAAGAATCTACCAGTCTTCCAGAAAAAATAAATGAGTTTAACAAATTTGCAAAATACAGCACCAGCACAAAAATCAGTAACATGTCTTTCTACTAACAACTGACTACTGGAAGCTACAATTTAAATTATTATAATAATAATATTTAGATAAAATACAACTATATATGTGTATGATCTGTGGGCTGAAAGCTAGAAACACTGATAAAACAAAAAGACAACACAAATATAAAAAGATACCATATTGAACCAAAGTAATTAACATAGCCAAAGCAAAGTGAAATTAATAGGGTGGAAGAGGGATTGAGGATAAAGATATAAAAATTTACTTAGGAAAAAATATTTCAAAAAATCTATTGTACAGCATAATGACTAATACAACACTTTAGACATTAGAAATTTGATGAGTAGGTGTTGTGTTGTCACAACAAAATCTTATAAGTGGGTAAAAGTAATGCATCTATTAACTGATTTTAATATTATTTCCACAATATGTACATATTTAAGAACAGGTATACTATAAATATATATTGCTTTATTTGTTATTCAATGTATGATAGTTTTAAAGAAAGAATATAAAACAGAATTTTAAAGTTCTAATGAAGCAATTTTATACAAAATAAAGAAAATTAATTGAAACAAAAGAAAGAAAACAAATCTAAGAAAATCCTACTATTCAATATTAAGGATTACTATTAAGTTGCAGTTTAGTACTGGGAAAGACAAACACATGAGTCAATGGAACCAAGCAAAGTCCTGAACAGATTCACAAAATCTGGGCAATAAAATCTTTGCCATATTTTTATTTCAATAATAATCCATTATATCAAGAGGGAAAAGCAGTGGGATACAGAGCCTCCCTCAGAGAGACAACTCATGCCAGAATAAAATGTCCTGGAGAGGTCTGGACAGAGGGGGATGGATCCTCTCAATCCAGGAAGAAACTAAAGGCAAACATGCAGTCCCAGGGCTACCATTGGAGAAGCTAGAATTAGCGGCCACAGCACTCACCAACTGTTTGAGTTCATGGTGCCACGACTGGCCGGAGCAACCTGAACTCCACAGCCATGAGCCGCCAGAGCCATCCAAAATTGCACCACCGTGACTAGTCAGGTTATGCTGAAGATGGAGGTCAGCGAGCCCAATGGAAAAGGGAGCAGGTGACGGACCTACATTAACCTTCAGTGAATCCTGGGAATAAGACCCCCCCAATGGTAAGGGTCAACCAACTGGACCACATGTTGGAATCAGGCAGGATGAGCCTGAACTAGGAATGACAGTGATTTCAGTTGGTTGCTCTCTTCCCAGAGCAGGATCTCTGCTGGTTGGATCTGTTTGGCCTGGGTCATGCCCCTGGCCAGGACTGAATAAGTTATCGCAAACCAATCCTCTACATGCAGCACACACTAACCCGGTGAAGGCACCAAAGGTTGACTGGCCCAGTGGGGAGGGGACACCATACACTGCCTCTGCTTGCACCTCATTGACCAAGTGTAAACCGGAGAGGGCAGAAATCCCTAGCCAGCATGCTTCAGAAGAACCATAACCAACAAGGAAAGGGGCTGGAACCTCCACTATACAACTGTATGGAAGAAACCAAAACATGTCAAGAGAAAGAAACAGGAAAAAGACCCTAGCCCAAACCATGAGAACATTGATCCAGGAGATGTAAATACAAAAGGGATTGAGGGCAGCAAACATGCAACATCAAACATGGCATCAATGGACATTAAGAGATATCTTTGGGACCTTGTAGATGAGCTCAAAACTGAAATATTAAATCAAGTAAATTAAGATATAAATAGATTAATAAAAGAAATGCTAAGTACCTCTCAAGAAGACACAGATAGAAGAAGGGAGGAACACAAAAAAAGGAGAGAAATGTTCAATAAAGAATATAAAGAAAAGCTAGAATACATGAAGCAGATTCAAAGAGACTATCAGGAAATTAAAAACTCCATTGAAAGCTGGCAAAACTGCCTAAAAGAAACTAATGATAGACTATCAAAACTTGAAGATGGGTTTGCAATGTGTGATCATGAAAGGAAGATCTCTTAAAAATAACAAGGAAATAGGCAGTAACAATACAAAGGCTAGAAGACAAGAGAATCTATAACTTAAGAATAAGAAAAGTGAGTGAAGAAGCAGGAATAAAAACAAAAGAATCACAAAGGCTATTCAAAAAAATAATTAAGGAAAACATCCCAAGTATAGGAAAAGAAAATGATATTCAGACATATGAAGCATACAGAACTGCAGGCACCTACAACCAAAACAGAGCTACATGTAGACATATAGTAATCAAGATACCAGAAATTCAATATAAGAAAAGAATATTAAAAGCTGTCAGGGAAAAAAAAGCAGATCACTTATAAAGGAAAACCCATCAAAATCACAGCAGACTTCTCAACACAGACACACAAATCAAGAAGAGCTTGGAGCAAAGTATTCCAAGCTCTGAAAAAAAAAAACCTCCAGTCCAGATTGATGTACCCTACAAAACTGTCTTTAGAAATTAATGGGGAAGCAAGATGCTTCCATGACAAATAGGAACTGGAGGAATTTACGACCACCAATCCAAACCAACATAGAATACTAAAGGACATGAGAGAGAGAGCGAGAGAGAGAGAGAGAGAGAGAGAGAGAGAGAGAGAAATAGCAGTATTTCAGGAATAGTGGCAGAGGGGCCTCAATGAACAGGGCAGGACATAGAAGGAAGGAGAAAAGTAGAAAACCAATGGCAGAAAAATAGCATAGCAAAAATGGGGCAGAGAAGGTTGGCTATAATCTGTAACATAGATGGCTTTGATATGCTAAAAAGAAAAAAAGAAGAAATACTGGCAGAATAGATAAGGAGATAGGGTCCACCAAGATGCTCTGTATAGGAAATATAATCAACCTGAAAGAAGGTTTATGGACCAAAAATCAAATATGAGAAAACCATGCTCTACTTGACAGGGGACCAGAGAGAAATAGGGGCAACTCAACCAGTGCCTGCATATAGGCTGGAAAGGCAGGATACTTATATGCAGTAGAGAACTACTCAGCTACAACGAAGGAAAATCTTGAGGCTTTTGTAGGTAAAGGAATACAATTTGAGATCAAGTCCAGGAATGAGAAGGCTTGGAACCACTTAGGTAAATAACAGGTTGCCCCTCCAATCTAAAAACTGAGGCAGCTGGTGGGACCCAAAATGCTCAGCACCCTGTAGGAGTGAAAAGGAAAGAATAGTGTAAAAAAAAAAAAGGCAGAGGATATTGTTAATAGTGTATCAGGATTTAAAACCCACACTACTCACACCACTCTGTTTAGATGGATCATACTGTGTTCCATTTTGTATAGTTGTACTAGATTTGATGGCACAGACAGTTCTCCTGAAAATAGCAGGATATAGTACAGTAATCATCCTCAATTTCCTATTAACTTAATCTGAAGCACTGTATAACTTACACTGTTTTACCATGACTGATCTTAATGGAATCTGGTTTGTTAAATTGCTGTTTTTTATTGACAGATTTCATTCAAAGCTGTTATGATTGATAGTATCAAGTCTGAGAGTATAGGCAACTAAACTGAAGATGACAAGATTCACTAGGATACCCTTTCTGGTTTGATTATTACCTGCTTTTGAAGTTTATACTGTCTACAATGTTTTGTTTTTATTAATATTGTTATTTACTGCTATATTAAATTATACTGCTATATTCAATTATGCCTGATGATAAAGACAATTCTATTGAAGATAACAAAAGACAACACAGTAACCATTGTAGATCAATTCTATGCTGGTTTTATATGACTTTTTCATTTCATGTGTTTATAGGAATTTGTTTGTTTTCTCTTGCTATGTTTTGTTTTTCCCTCTAATACAGAAAGGAGAGAAATACATGTAGATACTCATGGATGTGTAGAACCTATAAACAGTTTATGAGAACTGATTATATAATGCATGATGAAATTAACAACTACATTGAAGAAAAAAGAGGCATTAAAGTACCCAGTGCTGATTCCATAGTGGCATGATGTGAAATCCAGCAATACTATTATTCTTTGTTCAGAGTGATTTTAGCCTGTTTTATTTTGTTACACATCAACATACATGAAGGTATGGACAGCTATTTTGAAGAGAATGAGTGACACTATGACAGCCATTGTTGACTTCCCTATTGTCTCGTCTTGAAGACTTAAAACACCTTCCTCATACTATTCAGATCAGTTGTATACTATTTTATTTCATGTGAATTCTCTGTATTTGAAAATATGGACATCTAGTTGGAAGAAAACAAGAGACAATATGATAGATAATGAAGATCTCTGATGGTCTTGCTTTAAAAATTAAGTTTCTTACATTGCTTTTGTGTTCTGTTTTGTTCTGCTTTGTTGTGTTTAATTTTACCCTCTTTAAAATAAAAAATAAAAGTAAAAAGCCATTATATCAATAAAATTAACATTGTGAGAAAATGAACTGAATATAAACCTTATACAGTATACTGAAACTGACACAATGAATTATAACACAACATAATCTACTTTATATGTATATATGCATGTGATCTACTAATATAAACTGTTTATTTATTTCAATATCTATACCATTATTTTTCTTATTTTACTGACTTGGCCAGGACTTACAGGATAATGCTGAATAGAAATATTGAGGACAGTTTTTTTATTCTTTATCTTAGAAAACATTTTCTTTTTCTATTATGCTTGATGGTATCTATGAATTTTAAGTAGCTTTAATCATGTAGAGAAAATTGTTCTCCATTTCTGCATCTACTGGTTGAGGAAAAAGTCACACTGACATTTTATTATTTTTTTTCTCCTTTTTACACTGAAAATTTTCCAAAGAAGCTCAAGAATTTTTAATTAAAAAAAACCATTTCAATATAAGATTGTAATTAACAGGCCTGCGGTATAGCTCAGTGGCACGGTGCCTGCCTAGCAAGTGTGAGGTCATGAGTTTGATCCTTGGTACCAAAAAAAAAATGCAATTAATCTATGGAAATATTTAGGGATAAAAAGATATTCTTAGAATAATATACTTAATAAAAGAAATGCTACATCTCTGACTTTAATCTTTAAGTCACACACAGAATTTATTAAAGTTTCTTTCTTTTTTTTCTTTTTTTCTTTTTTTGATGAATTGGTCTCTAAGGCAGACACTGGGTGATCTCCATAGATCAGGAGCTCAGAGGACTCTGGTTCCATGCATTTGGGTGGCCAATTGTACTTATCTAAGATTGATGATATATTGTAAGAGTTATGTAGTCTCTGGACTACATATCAGATGATAGAAATCACCTTATGTATAACATCTTAAAAGGGCTCAAACAGCCTAGTTTTGGGAATGTTACGAAAACTCATGAGTGATATTAGTACAATCAGAGCTAGGAATGGCAAAATTTTTCAAGATCACCCTTTAGGGTTCAGTTGGTTCTAACTTTCCAGAAAATTGAGGCTGCCAAGTGGAATGGAAGTAGCACTTTATTTCTAAGTTTTTTCCCACTGCCTGAGCTATTTGAAAGGTAAAAGAAAGCCCACTGTCACTCTGGAGAGACTAGAGTAGCCCAAATTTGAGGATGACTTCTTTAAGAAGCACTTTGTGTATCTCAATAGTCTTTTCTGGAGAGATACTGTCTTAGTTACTTTTCTCATTTCTGAGACAAAATTCATGACAAACAAACTTAAGAGAGGAAAGATTTATTTAGCTCACAATCTGTAAAATTCTAAGTAATAGTTGGCTGGATCCAAGACTGGGTTGGCATGGCAAGGGGGTATTGCAAAGAACAAACAATTCATGGCAGACTTCAGACATATTTCTTTGGTGTCCTTATAGTGCATTAATGCAACCCATTTGGGAAGATGGACTACCTCTGGGAGGTGTGGACTTTCCTGTCGCTTTTTATAGGTGATTATTTATTGGTAAGTAACAAGCCCTGTTTTGAGAATGTTCCCTTTCTTCCTATATTGCATATATCTGGAATCCATAGATGTTTAACCTTCTGCCTTTTTTTAATATCAATCCTTGTGTAAGAGCTACCATTTTTGTGTTTTAAGCAGACATACCTGAAAAAAGAGGTTTAGTTTCAGTGACCTGCTACAAGCTGACAACTGCATAATCTGCTTTGTTATGTGTTTCTCAGACAAACTTCTTCCATTAATGAACCATTCCTCTTCAAGGGTCTTGAGAGGTAGGTCATTGATGTCCTTCCTATTTGCATGAGTCGAAGAGATCACTTGTTCACAAGAGTGATGAAACTTTTAGCCTGCAGGCATCAAAGAAGCATGATTAAATGTGGTGCAAGTTTTTATAACTTCAGAGTTCTCAAAACTCTGAACTAATGGGAAGTCAGAACTTCTAATCTCTGTTTCAAAGTTAACTTTGTAGCCTCTTCTGTTAGTACAGCTATAGGTGCTACTGCTCTCAATCAGGGTAGTCACCCAGTAGCCACCCTATCTAACTTCTTTGAAAAGTATACCACTGGGCAGGGTTCTTATCTTATAATTTGGGTCAAAACCCAACAAGCAATTGTTCCCTTTTCTGATACATAGACAAACAAGTTTTTTTTTTTTTTTTAAAGTCAGGTAGTCCCAGTGATGGAACCTAAGTAAGGACATGCTTTATTTTTCTAAAGAAATTTTAAGTCATTTTTGTCCATTCTAAGGGCACAGACTAAACAACTTTTACTTCTTCCTATTTTGCTATTAGTCTATAATTATGTAGCCAGATCCCACCAAAGTCTGCCATTCCTAGGGATGGAAAAATTGTTGTGTAGTGGCAGGATGCCCCAGGTCACAGATAAACTGGATCTGGTGCCTAGAGAGCTGTCATTCCCCAGGTATAAGAACATATCCCAAATATTGAACTTGCAGAAGACTTCCTTTCAAGATTTTATATCCCTTCTTTATTAGAATGTTAAAAGTTTGTACACTTCTTTGGCTAGATAGTTCCTGAGTTGGTCTATAATATAATCTACATACTGTAGTATGGTTCCTTGTTATAGCTTTAAGTTCCTCAAGTTTTTTTCTAGTATTAAAGCAAAAAGGTCATAACTGCCTCTAAACCAGTATGAGAGACTTGTCCAAGTATATTGTTTCTTATTTTATATAATAGCATTTTTCCATTAGAAGGCAAACAGAAATTGAAACCATGAGTGTTGAGGAATGAAGAGCGTGTCTTTTAAATATAAATTAAATTTAAATCTAACACTGACAACAAAATTTGTATGGCCTAGAATTTTGGAGAGAATTTTAAAAGAACCTGCTATTAGAGGGTGGATTGGAATAACAGCCTAGTTAACAAGGCTGTCCTCTTGTACCTCTCTCTGTGCTCCATGGGAAATATTACTTTTTCCATCCCCCCATCCTCTCCCCTAACCTGCCTCTTAAGAAACCTGAAACTTCTTCACCTCTATCCCATATTAAGCCCAAATGCCTAGTAGTTTTCTGCAACCCTGTATGGCCACAGTACAAACTAGACAGTGACTCAGGCTGGCTAGAAAATGGCAGTTTTGATTTCCCTATGCTGCAGGAAATAAACAACAGTCAGAAGTGACTTGAGTTGAGTCATAGTTTGCACTCAATAATATTCCCACTTTGTGCAACTCATGAGAATCCTCTCAGATCCTTTTTCTTTCCCTCCCATCTCCACTAGACACAGACTTCTCTCTGATAACAAATCCATCTGACCTTGCTTTTCTTTGGCTGCTCCCTGCACCTCCTGCCTGCCACCACTCATCCTCCCTAGGACTCCCTGCCACTTCTGTGGCTCCTCTTCCTCCTCCAGAGCCTCCTTCCACTACAGCCACTTTTCCTCCTCCCAAAGAGCTTCCCATCACAGTAGTCACCCTTTCCCTTCATGCAGAGCTTCCTGTCAACTAGGTGCATGTCAATTGACACTTCTCCTTTACTCAAATCCTCCTCCATACACCACTACTTCACCTCATAACTGAACTGGATTACAATTTGGCCCCCAAAACTTGCCTTCCACTCCCTAGTTCCTACTCCATGGGGTGGTAAGGGACCAAGGAAATAGTTAAGGTTCATGTTACTTTCTCTTTGTCAGATCTTTTCCAGATGAACTTGCATCTGGGTGAATGAAGATCCTGATCTATTCCTAAGGGGATTAATAAGACCACCTTTGGGTTTACTTTCCAGTGGGCACTGCTGCTCTGCTCCAGGAAAACCCAAACTAGAACTGTCAGGCAGAATCTGAAGACATAGTACACTGATATTGCATGGTCTCTTAGCTAATAAGACTTTGCAGAGTGGTCCATTAGTCAGTTGATTTTAATAAACTCAAAGAAATCACTCAGAACAGAGAAGAAAATCCAGCACATTTTATGGCTCACTTAGCCACTGCCCTCAGGCAACACAGCATTATCCCAGAAAAGCCAGAGGGACAATTTATCCTATAGTTGCATTTTATTATAAATCAGCACCAGACATTCATAAAAAATTACAGAAACTAGAGGCTGGCAATCAAACCTCACAATAGGAACTCATCAATTTGGCCTGCAAAGTCTTTAATAAGACAGATGAAAGTGGTCAAAAACACATTTATGAACTGCAAAGTTTAGCTTCCATTGTAAGAAACTCTCAGTCTGGACTATACCTTCATCTGATGGCTAAAGATCTCCTTGTCTAAAGATGCCATTCCAAATCTGTGCTTCAAATAGCTCCAGAACAGTCACTGGGCTAGGGGGTGCCTGCAACCCTATATCCCCCTAAGCTGTGTCCCATCAGTGGGGGTCCCTACTGGAAATCAGATTGCTTTACACTGGCAGCCAGCCCTGGCACCTCTGGGCCATGGCCCCATTCACACCTGACTAGCTCTTTTTGAGGTCTTTTTGGCTTGGTCACTGAAGTCTAACTCCCAAAAATCTCAGAGACCCCTTGCAACAGTGCAGAAGCTTAATTCTGGGTGAGTCTTATGGCAGAGAGTAAGTCCACCCCATTCTATTTTAGCACTGGGGCCAAACACTCCACTTTTCCCTCCTTCCAAGAATCAGCCTCCTTGACTACAATTACTCTTGAAGGCATTGACAACGATGTCTCTAGACATTGTCTTAAACCTGCCCTCCCCCGCATTTGGTGCCAATTTGGGCAGTATCTTTCCCTATACTCATTTTTAGTCTACCCTATCTGTCCCATTCATCTGTTAGGGAAAGATATCTTAGCCAAGTTTGCAGCTCCTTTGACCATTCCTGAAATGCAACCCATACTGATAGCCACCCTAATGACTTCTCACGACACACCCATTCTCTCAGTACAAAAGGCAGGTGACGCTTACAAGCAACTATAAGATTTCCATGCTGTCAATCAGATTGTCCTTCCCATATGTCTGTGGTATATAACCCATCACACTTGTGTCTTCCATCCCTCCATTTACCACTCATCACTCTGTCTTAAACTTGAAAGATCCATTTTTCACTACTCCCCTACACTCCTCCTCACAGCCTCTCTTCACCTTCACCTGGAGAGACCCAGACGCTCATCAGTCCCAGCAGTTAACCTGCATTGTCTTGCCTCAGCTCTGGGGGAACAGCCTCAACTACTTAAGTCAGTATCATGCATGTGATTTACTTTCCATTCACCTCTTTGCTCTCACTTCACACACAGTGTGATTACCTCCTTCTCTGCAGCCCTTCTTATGAGTCTTCCCATAAAAACTCTCACTATTGCAGCATCTAGATTCCAAGGATCATCATGTCTCTCCTTTAAGGCCCATTTGTCACTTCTCTGGGCATCATTTTCCACAAATATACCCGAGCCTTACCTCCATACTGCTTCCACTTGATTTCCCAGATTCCAACCCATACTACCAAGCAACTTCTCTCCTCTCTCAGCATAACAGGGTACTTTCCCATCTGGGTTCCCTGTTGCTCCTCTCACTAAACCCCTCTATAAACTCATCAAGGAAGACCTCATTAAGCCCTTAAATCAAAAAATGTTTCCCACTTGTCATTTTAGATCTTGAAAGAAGCCCTTAAAACAACCTCATTTGTTGTGCACTAAGTAGCCAGGAGAAATGTCACCCACTTTCCTGCCTCTCTGTATATACTAGCAAAAAGATGGGAATGTCATGTCTGAGTCAGACAGGACTTTCTCATCAAACAGGCCATTCTCAGCAAACAACAGGAAGCCACTGAAAGAGCCATGCTGTTCTCAAGAAACAGAACAGATGGTAATAAAAATAATTTAGCATTGAACATACAATCAGCCTAGTGCTGCAAAGGCCAGCATTATTTGCATATCCACACTACCAGCCTTGGAACTGTGGCACCAACATTCCATCCAGATTCCTTAGGATTATGACCTCATCCCCAAACCCTACATAAATTCAGTTTCTCCTCTTGCTAAACTCTGAACCTCCCTGGTCATCCATGATCTCAACTCTCTGGACCCAGACAAATAGACCCAACCTTTTGC
>PVLA01013754.1:0-34826 GCA_004027455.1 Hydrochoerus hydrochaeris | reverse complement strand
CCTGGTGTCTGGGGCACCACTGAGCCCCTCTGCCTACCTACTCTGCACCCTTCCCATCCCCTCCTCTCCTCTGCCTCCCACCTGTGAGGTCAGGAACCAATGCTCAGAACCTTCCCTTGCAGACAGACCTAGTGGCTGAAGCCACAGGAGCCTCCAGCTTGGCCTTTCCTGTGTCCCTTGGCAGTTGGGGAGCGGGGGGGTTGGGGTTGGGCAGCTTTCTGGGGAAGCTTCAGGCATTCATTTCCTTACACTGAGATTTAATTCACAGCCCATGAACTTTGGAAGAGAACAGTGTTAAAGGACACCCCTCAGCGATTTTTAGTATATTCACCTAGTTGTGTAGCCAGAACCCCGTCTAATAGTAGAACATTTTCATGTTCTCGAAAACAGCCTCCCTCTCCTCAGTCATCCTCTCGATGGCCCAATTTCCCCAGGCTTTTCACCTCGGCCACCTGCATCCTGCCTGCCTCTGGAGATTTGCCTTCTCCAGACTCTATCTTTTGTGTCTGACTTTTTTCATGTAATATAGTGTCCTCAAGGTCAGTGCACTTTGTAATTTATATCAATCTTGCATTCTTTTCTTTTTTGAGGTCTAATTCATGTTATATAAATGACCTACTTTAAGTGTTTAGATGGGCCTCATCTAGACCATTCACAACACTGTACCTCGTCCATCTCTATAGGAGACCCCCATTCCCACCAAGCAGCCACTCCTGCTTGGAGTCTCAGGGACTCACTAAACAGCCCTCTGTCTCTGGATTCAACTTTTTTCATGTATTTTATATAAATATCTTTATATAGCATGTTCCTCTTTGGGTCTCACTTTCGGTGTCAGAGAGTCTTCAAAGTTCATCAGTGAAACGTCGAAAGAATGTTTTTCTTTTTTATTTACACCACTTTGCATTGGTAGACATTGGGGTACCTGTCCATCCATTGGGCCTTCAATTCTTCTTCCCCTCCTTATTTACAAATCTTCATTTCCATTTTCCCCTTCTATTCTCTTTTTTTTCTTCTCCTTTCCTTCCTTCTCTCCTCCCCCTCCCTTGTTTCCCTTCCCATTTGACCATTTTTTCCCATTTCCCAATATCTATCATTTACTTTGGGCCTTATTTACACTTTTGATTTCTCCCATTTAAAACTAGACTGATATTTAAGTGTGTATGTCCGATTTATTTCACTTAAGAGTATTATCTCAAAGTGTGTCCATTTACTTAGAAATGTCTTAAGATTATTATTCTTAGTTGGGCATAGTGGCACACAACTGTAATCCCAGCACTCAGGAGGCTGAGGCAGAAGAATTGTACTGAGTTTGCGACCAGACTGGGCTACAAAGTGAGCTTAAGGCTAGCGTGAACTGCATAGTGAGACCCTGTCTCAAAAAAACAAAAACAAAAAAAGCTGGGGATTTAATTCAGTGGCATAAGTGCCTGCCTGGCAAGCACAAGGTCGTGAGTTCAATCACTGGTACCAAAAAAAAATTATCATTCTTTATGGCAGAATAATACTTCATTGTATGAAAAAAAAAACCCATATCTTCTTTTTCAATTCATTGCTTGATGGATATTTGGGCTGTTTCCAAGATTTAGGTATTATAAACTGAGCTACTATGAACATGAGTGTCCGTATGTAGCTGATGCTTTTCTTTTGGGAAAATAACAAGAAGGGGAATAGCTGGGTGAAATGGAACCCTCTAGTTTTAGTTTTTTGATGACTCTCCACACTGATTTCCTCAGTGATTGCACAAGACTACATTCCCACCAACAGTGGAGGATTACTTTTTCCCCACAGCCCCACCAGCATTTGTTATTGGTTGATTTCTTGATATTAATCACTCTTTCTGGAATGAGCTAGAATCTCAGAATTGTTTTAATTAGCATGTCTCGGATAACCAGTGATGCTGAGCATTTTTTTTCATATATTTGTCATTTTTATTTCTTCATCTGAGAAGTCTATCCATTTCAGACACCCATTTTCAGATTGGGTCTTTGAATTTGGGGAGGGTCTGATTTTTTTGAATTCTTTATTATGCCAGATATTAGCCCTTTGTCTGTGGAAGAGCTGGCAAAAAATTTTTCCTACACTGTAGGTTGTCTCTTCACTCTGTTGATGGTTTCTTTTGCTATGCAAAAGCTTTTTAGTAAGATAAGATCCCAGTTATTGATTCTTTGTTATAGTTCTTGTGCAATCCAGGTTTTGTTCATAGTCTGCCTCCACCAATGTCTTCAAAAGTTCTACCTATTTTATCTTCCAGCAGATTTACTGTTCTGTTTTAATATTTAGATCTTTGATCCATTTCGATTTTAGTGAAAGATTTGGATTTAGTGGAAGATACCGGTCTAGTTTTAATCTTCTTCATGTGGAAAGCCAGTTTTTCCAGCACCATTTAATAAAGAGGCTGTCTTTCTTCCAGTGAAGTTATTTGGCCCCTTTGTCAAAGATAAGGTGGCTGAGTATATTGGGAGTCGTTTCTGCATCTTTTAATCTGTTTCATTGATCTTTAGGTCTGTTTTTTGGCAGTACCATGCTGTTTTTAATCACAGTAGCTTTGTAATATAATTTTAATAATTTCAGATATTGTGATGCTCTCTGTCTTGCCTTTGTTGCCTAGCATCGTTCTTGCTATTCTAGGTCCCTTCTGGTTCCAAATGAATTTTAAGATTTTTTTTTTTAATTCTGTGAGCTCTGCTATTGGTGTTTTGACCTGGATTGCATTGAATCTGATAACAATTTTGGGAATATGATAATTTTCACTGTATTGGTTCTTTCTGCCCAAGAAAGAACATCTTTTTACTTTCTGATATCCTCTTCAATCTCCTTTTTTAGAGTACAGTAGACCCTCAATTTATGAACTCAATTTGTTCATGAGGGCTGGTTGTAACTCAAGTTGGTTGTAAGTCAAGACTACTTTTTTCATAAGACATAATGGAAATACCCACAATGCATTCCAAACCTCTGGAAGCATTCCTAACGAAACTTTATGTAATAAAAAAAGGATTGTATAACCTGGTAAACACAAGGTCCTGAGTTCAATTCTCCATACCAGAAGCAGCAGCAGCTGCTTGTTAGTAGTGACGCTGTCTGTACACTTCAGGGCCTGTCTCTGCTGTCACTGGTAGACAGAGTCCGGATCTGTGTTGATTAACCCCAGATTAATCCCAGTTGACCTTGAACTTCTGGTGATCCTCCTGCCCCAGCTTCCCAAGTACTAGAATTACAGGTGTGTGCCACCACTTTTGGTTCCTCCTATGATTTTCTTGATCATCCAAAAAGTTGCATGTTCACCAGGGGTATTTTGCATTACCCCTGTAAGGTGTATTTTCTGTCCTGTCCCTTGTCTCACATGGCAGAGGGGATGCTAAAGTTACTGCCTGTCTTTGTACCTGCCACCTCCAGGAGGTGTAGGTCGTCATCCTGAACAACACAAGGTTCAGTTACCTGTTTGGGCTTCTCTCCCACAGTAGCTTACTCAGAGATAGCAGGCTTTCACCAGTCCTGGGGATGGCAGCACAGACACCTGCAAAGTGAGTGCCCCTCACTCCAACCTGTGCCCCTCAACCCAACCTGCCCCAGCTGAGGGCTGGGGCCTGTCTCCATGTTCCCCAGCACCCATCCTTATAGTTCTGGAGTAGAAATTAATTGCAACCCTTGGTCACCCAGCCTCCTCCCTGCCTCATCAACCCAGGAGGTAGAGATTCTGACCCAACTCTACAGATGTGTAAACTGAGGCTCCATCCTTGCCAGGTAGGTGCCAGCTCCAGAACCCTCCTGCTCTCCTAGTCTCTGTGCTAGGCCACCTCACGGCAAGCTCACCCATGCTTCTCTCCAGCATTACTCAGGATGCTTGGT
Organism: Hydrochoerus hydrochaeris; assembly: GCA_004027455.1. Taxonomy (NCBI): domain Eukaryota; kingdom Metazoa; phylum Chordata; class Mammalia; order Rodentia; family Hydrochaeridae; genus Hydrochoerus; species Hydrochoerus hydrochaeris. The sequence goes on along the minus strand of PVLA01013754.1, from coordinate 30,980 downwards.
CTATGACCAAGATGGGCTGTGATATCAGACTATAGTCATAAGCTGGGGCATAGGTTGTGTCTGGCCCAACTGGCCCAGTCAGTCTACACTGATGTCATTGTGCGGGTGCTCATGTTTCCTATGGCACCCAGGCCAAACCTTTTTCACCACTGTTCCTCTCTCTGCTTTGGGCTCTGGGACTCTGGGGAGGATGGGGCTGTGTCCACCTCACCTGCATAGCTATCAAAGCTCTGTCGCTTTACCAGGCTGTGGGCACTTATTATCGGTGGTAAATGTACCTGGACCCTGTCCCCTTCCTGTCCCTTTCTGTCTAATAAACTTGTGTGCATATCTAAACTGGTTCCCTACCTACCTTTATGGGACCCAGTGGCTTTTTTTTTTCTTCATGTCAGATGGGTAATGCTCCAATGTCATAACAAAGTTTGAGGGAGGCACATCTCACACACACAGTATGAACACCCAATCATCACGCTCATGAACTGAAGGATCCCCAGTGGCTTCCTTGAGGACTCCCTCTGCTCACTTATGATGTGTCCAGCCAGGACCCCACCCCAGCTTCCAAACCTTGACCACATTTTTGTTACAAATGAATGAACCTTCTTACATTAGTTCCATGAGAAAGGTAATTTATGGAAAGATGGTCATTCCTTCAGGGCGCTGAGGGCTGGGAGCGCCAGAGGGACACGTTTCCAATCACCATGTGCCCATCCCAGCATGCCCCTAACACCCTCCAGGTCTTAGCTGGGTCCCCTAAAAGTCAGGCTAGGACTAGGATTTAGTTGCAGGTAGTTTACCTCAGAGGTGACTTCAGAAAGCATGTTCGAGGAAGTAGAGAAACTGAGGCAAGGAAGGAAAGAGTTTATATGAACAAACTGTATGAGGTTATCTAAGCTGAGATACTGAGAGAATGAAGCCTACTATCTACATGGTGGTTTTCCTCCTCTCTCCTCTCCTGCATCACTCCCAAAAGATTTAGAAATCCTTGGGAACAAGTCCTGCCAGCACTGAGCATCCCCTCTCCCATCCCAGTGCTACTGTGCCTTGCAGAGCTGCCCCTGCCTCCTCACCCTCATTGTGCTCACACGCATTTGGGAGATCTCTCAGAAGCACTTTCTTGCGTGGCTTCTACATAGGTGAGTCCCTCAGAAGGATACCCCCACAATCTGAGTGTGGCTCCGAGCAGGACCTGTTGTTCTACTGTCCGCCATTCCCCCAACTCCATTCTCACTTTACACCTCAAATCTGTCCTGCTCCAGGCCACATATAATGGCTCATTTCCTTCTGTGGCTGGTGGTGTGTTCCCAGAAAATGCCCTGCAACAGGTGCATGGGTTTCAAATGTGGCCCCATGGATGGACACCAGCTACAACTGTGCACTCAGCCAAGGACCACCTCTTCTGGACATTGTTCCATGATGTCTCCTCACGTGAGCCTGGGAGTTGAGCCTGGATCCCCAAACCTGGGATCAGGGCTGATGTTCATGCTGTTCTCTTGTCCTCTAGGTCCACATTGTTCAGCAAGGATCTAGGCCCCTTCTGTTGCAGCAAAGAGAGCCCCTCAATTCAGAGGACACAATGCTCCCTCTGGTTCCCAGGTGCCATGCTCGGTGGTGGGGTTTGCATTATTTGGCCACTTGGAGAAAGTAAAAATGGGAATGGGTGGGGAGGACTGGCCCAGGGGGTGAAGGTTGGGGATCCAGGTGTGACTGCTGTTTATGTGGCTGGTTCTAAGGAAAGGAGATGAGCCCAGGGCCCTGTCCAAGGTGTGTCTGGGGACTTGCTGATAGAATCAGGAGGAGGAGTAGAGGTGGATGATGGCCAGAGAAAACATGTCAGAAACAAAGGCAGCTTCACCTTTGTTACCAAGTTTACCAAGTGTCATAGTCAGGATTTACAAGGGAAAGGATTTAATACAGGACACATAATTTATAGGATTATATTATAATATTCACTCAAAGAGTCAAATGCAAAATAGTGCAGGAAATCTATCCACACACTAGAGAACTAAAGAATCCAGCTGAGGGCCTGGATCCCATGGCGATGTCCTGCACGAGTCCAGCTGAAGGCCTAGAGCCCACGACAATGTCTCATCCAAGTCTGTATCAAAGATCTGCACTGGGAAGACCCAAAGGTCAGTGGTGGGAGCTAGAAAGTCTGCACCAGTGGGATGAAGGATCTATACCAGCAGGCTGAAGGATCTGCATTGGAGCCAGGAAGTGATGCTCAAAGTAAGGACCAGAGCTCCCCCCCAAAAGAGAACTGCAGCCATCCTCAGGGACAGCAAGGTTCTGAGCTCCTCTGATAAGAACAGCTGAGTTCAAATCAGGAAAACTAGCTGATATGCTTTTCCAGGAGAATCAACAGCACACCATCTTCCCCTCGGTTCTTTTTATGCCATTGGCAGTAATCCTCAGGTGGGACATCCATAACCAGCACCATGCTGGTTCAGTTCAGCTGGGCGTTACAAGTTGACCACTAACTGTCACTAATGACCACTAACTGACCACACTAAGTTACCCTGCTGAGTGTCAGGATGGGCCAGTGCACCATACTGCTGGGGCATGAGAACATCTTAGCCTTTTTTTTTTTTTAATAAGTACTGGGGATCGAACTCATGACTGTGCGCTTGCAAGGCAGGCGCTTATACCACTGAGCTAAATCCCCAGCCCCTGCTGGAGCATGAGACACTGAGACTGAGAAGCCACTGAGACACAAGTGGAACTGGAGACCCTGGGATGAAGATGAGAAGACTGAAGGCCCCATGATAGAGCAGCTGGTAGCCTGTCATGGGACAGGGAGTTTAGGGGCCATGGGACCTGGGATTAGATATTTGTCTCCCAGGTACATATGAATGGTCCTAGGTAGTCCGGGATGCTGAGGGAAAAGTGAGTCTAGAGATCTTTCTAAATCTGAATATATCAGTAACTGGGTGTGATGGCACATGGCTGTGATCTCAGCACCCAGGAGGCTTCGGCAGGAGGATTGCTGTGAGTTTGAGACAGCTTGTGATGTGTAGAGTTCAAAGACCAGATTGGACTACACAGTGGGACTCTGTGTCAAAAATCCAAATTAATTAATTAATTAAATTTAATTTTAATTAAATAAAAAATAAATATGAGAATACCAGAGTGGAGGTGAAAGGGGTACAGAGGGAACATGTCAAGGACCAAAGGCAAGTTTACATCGAGGTACCCCGCTGCCTCCAGCTACAGGGATCTTCTCCTCACAAGTGTCTCACTTCCAACTCCCAACCTAACTGCAACCTTCTAATACTGAGGTGCCGGGATCTCCCCAGTCAGGTGCAGAGTGAGCACGCCCTGTGTGGAGCATGCATGCCCTGTGTGGTCTCTGTTTTCCCACAGAGACCAACTCTGATAGGAATGTTTGTGGCCTCCACAGCCCAGTCCCCACTGTGACTATAACAGGAGGTGGAAACATTAGAGGTTGTTAGGATCAGATGGGGCCGGGAAGATGGGGCCCCAAGATGGGTTTAGTTTTCTTATATTAAGAGGAAAAGATCACAGCACCCCCCTACACCCCTCCTTACCCCACCACACGTGGACACAGGAACAAGGTGGCTGTTGACAAGCCAGGAAGCAACTGTCACAAAGAAATGCATCTATCAGAGTCTTGATCTTGGACTTCCAGTCTCCAGCAATAAATGGCTATTGTTTAAAAACAGCCACCCTGTGTTATTTTCATCAGGACGGTGTGTACTCATCGAGACAGCAAGTAACAAATGTGCTGTGGCAGCCTTGGGAAGTCAGCCCTGCCGCCCTCTGTTTGAAACTTACGTGTAGTTTGGTTTATTTATTTATTTTTTATAGAATTGAGGTTTGAACCCAGTGCCTTTGCCTTGAGTTACATCCCAGCCTCTTCCTCCTCCTCCTTTTTAAAATTTTAATATAGGGTCTTCTTAAATTTCTAAGTTGTCCCAGGATAACCTTGAATTTATGTTCCTCCTGCCTTAGCCTCTCAGAGGGCTAGGATCACAGACCTACACCACAGTGCCCATCATTTCTTTTTAACATTTTCACTAATGTAGTTTTAATTCCATAAAATATTAAGCAAAATATGTTAGCTGGATGTCACAGCTTTCCAATAAAAGTGTTACAAGTTTTTCTGGGGCCAAATTCAGACAAAATGCCTACCATAGAGCTTGGCATCTGTTCAAATGTGAATGGATGAATGAGCATGAAGAGCTGACTGTGCCATGAGCACAAACCTGAAGAGCCCCTTCCCTGTCACTCCTAGACCTTCAACTTCAGGGACATCCTTCCCAGGCAGCCTCTATGCAAGGGCAAGTCCATGCACAAAGATGCCCTTGAGCATCTCATTGTCTCCCCTCTGCTCCCAACAGGTCTCCTCTCCAATTCCTAAAGTTCCAGTGATTGAGGTCATGCATAGGACCCAGGGCCCAGGAGTCTCAGCCTTGTTGGGATGGCCCAAGACCAAAGCTGGGAACCCAGGTGAGGCTGCAGGTAGAGATTCTGAGTGAGCTGCAGGTGGAGAGTCCCTCATGTGCTGTGCTAGAGGGGTCCCCTACACCCCACCTTGGGAAGACAAGGTGTCCAGGGCCCATCTTGGCCCAGGGGAGAGGGCCTTATTATTCCCTCTCCTGGCAAAGCAGTGACTGGGGCGTGCCCCGGACTTGGACACATGCTTAGTAAATCCCCCTCTTAGTGAGCCCTGATCTGGAGGGACAAAGGACCTGTGTTGAGTGTCCCTGAGTGTGGGCTCTGGGCCAGCACTCTATGACTGACAGCTGATGTGGGTGCAGCTTTTCTAGGATTGGTCCTCTTGACCCCTACACATAGTGAATACGTGTGTGTGTGTGTGTGTGTGTGTGTGTGTGCATGTGTGCGCTTGCGCATGTCTGTCTGTCTATCTGTTAATACCCCATGCATCTCTATGAATATGTGCCTCTCAGGTGCATTTGGCCAGTGCCCTTGTCTCCTCTAACCAGGCTGGCAGCTGTCTCTTCCTCCAATCATTCCCACCCCTGGGGGTACTTCCTGGAGTTCTGACCCAGACAGACCATCCTGGGCGCCAAACCTTGCCAGCCTGGATTAAAAGCCACTGAGCTGGCAGCACAGCTGCACAAGTGCCTTTGTCTTTGAGTTGGGCTGGGCTGGACACAATCTCCCTTTGTGCTGTTCTTGGGCCCCTGCCTCAAGACTGTGCCTACCAGGGGAGTAGGCTGTTCTGCCTCCACTTCCCTGACAGTTCTTGGTGCCTGGGAGGTCTCGTCTGCCCTGGACTGCTCAGCTCCAATTTGTCTGCAGGCCAGAGGTTCCCTGAGACTGACATGGGAAGCTGGAAGGGCAGCTTGAGGGGAGCTCACTTCTGCAGCGAGCGTCAGTAGGGTCAGAATCCTGAAGCTCCCCAGGGAGAAAGTACAGGGCAGAACAGAAGGCAGCTGTGGGGCTGATGGCCAGTATTGAACAGAGCACTCTCCTGCTTCCCAATCTGCCGACACCATGGACAGCACTTTGTTTGTTCCAGGTGGGCTGCTGGGTGAGTATCCATCAGAAGTCTGTAGGCTTAGCAAGAAAGACTGGAGACTTTGGGGACCATAATGTCTCTGAACGTGACCTCAGCACTGCCTATGTGGCATGAGAGAGGCCACACGACTGCTCTAATGCTCCATGACAATGGCACTGAATTTCATAAAATTCTCTTGTGACATACAATACCAAAATACTCTTCTGAAAAATTTCTAATGATTTTAACGTATGAAAAGCATTCTTAGTTCAAAAATAGGTGGTGGGTTGGTTTGCCCTGCAGGGCATAATTTTCCCATCCCTAGTGCTGGTAGCACTACAGCCCTTTACCCATGGCCTCGTCTCTGCACCCAGCGTCCCCACTTCCTGGTGAGAGAGTCTGTGACACACAAGGCCATTCTCTGTGCACCTGTCTCTTCTAAGCACATGGGGTGTCTAAACACACCAATCCGCACCCAGAAGGCTCCTGTGGGCAAGGGAGCCTCTGTGCTCCTTCCCACACCTCGGCAGTATTCCCAGGCTGGCACCATTCGTTCAAGCCAGATAGACACTGTTACTGCTAATCTTTTGCACTTTCCAGAGACTAATCTGGTGCGGCCGCCTGCATGGCGTAATATCCGACATTCCAATCCTTCAGTGCAGAACCTCAGATCTTCATGGCCACCCACAAAAAGCAGAGGAAGCAGTCAAAGCACAGATGGAACCCCCAGTCGCACCCCAAGTGAGGAGGAAACCAGGTTTGCACCTCAGTTAGGCCCTGTGCTGACCTCCAGTCTGTGGTTATTCCAGAGGTCGTAGCCCCTGAGGACAGCCCTGCCTTCTGCATGTCACAATGCGCAGTGTCCAAATGACACACCAGGGGCTTCCCTGGAGTCGTTTTTGGTTGCTTGGCTGAGCATCCAGCAGCCTCTATCCCTCCCTCTCATCCTTATCCTTCACCCTTATTCTGTCCCAAATCCCAATTAATTTCCAGCAGGGTAGATTTAAGTCCTTCAACTTCTTTGGGTCAAACATCTCCCGCTTAAGCTGGTGTTGGCACATAATGGTGTAACACAAAGAAGGGTCCATGCATATAAACAGGGGTCAAGGGGACTAACTGGGGTAAAACAGGAGAGGGTGCCCAAGATCCATACTCTGGAGAAGTACTGTTACTGCTTAGATAAAAAGGAGACCCTCAGCTTAGCCCTCCTACACTCAAAGAAGAGGAGACAAAGAAAGTAGCTTCTCCTGGATCTTCAGGCTCATGTCAGAGTAGTCAAAGTACTGAGAAGGTCACACCCTGAGCATCCTTCTGTCCTATGGGCTCTAAGCATCCCCCACTATGCCCAAAGCCAGTGTGGAGGCCACAGATGCCTTCTGAGCGACAGGACAAGGAATGAGAGTTGAGGCACCTCTTGCCCCTGGCACAGGGCACAGATTTAGACTGTGTACTCTTGCTCTCTGGCATAAGCAGGGAGCTGGGCCTAGGCCCTGAAAGCCCGCCAGACCCCAAGTGCTGCCCGGGATGAATGAGGTCTGAGCTCAGCTCTGCCAAGGCAGCCCCAAGCCCACAACCCTTCTGAGGACACCTGCCATGGCATCCCGGGGTTGAAGCCTGCTCAAGCTGGCTAGGGAAAGCCTCTGAATAAAACCACCTTCTGCCTCTGCAGAAAAGGTCAGTCTAGGTGCTGACAAGAGCACCCAGAATTGACAGGTAAACGCCTGTTGTCTCCAGCCTTGTTTGTGTAGGCTGCAAGGCCAAGACAGCAAACACAGCACATCCGGAAGCCTCCCAGGGTGACTATGGGGATTCACCTAGGAAGAGCCCTCACCAGCAGCTCCTTCCTGGCCCCCTAGTGACCACTGGGTCCTTCCTTCTGGAGGGGGGCCTACAGGCCCCAGGAGCATATAAGGGGCAGATGACAGGTGTCTGGGCACAAGACTTCCAGAACAGACTTTCCTAGCAGGTAAGATGCTGCTGTGGGCCTGGGGGGCAGGTTGGATGGCTCCTCTGGGAGTGATGCAACTTCTCTGCTCCCCAGAGCCTGATACATCAGCCAGAGCCATGCTGTTCTTGCTGACCCTTGCCCTGCTGGTGAGCCCCATCTGCTGGGCACAAGGTAAGTCAGCCTGAGTCTTCCCCTCAGACCTATCTCCCTCTGGCCAGGGAGATCCTAGCCCTCATCCCAGACAGAACCTGGTCACTGCCTGCAGGGTGGGGTGCGTGGCTCTGGCAGAGGTCCCTGTATGATCATGGTTTCTTCTCACCTTTTTATTCATACCCAATTGAAAGTTGGCAGACCCTTCAGCACCCCTATATGCGATGAGGCAGAAATCAAAGGAATTCGGGTGGCTGTAAATCTCTTTGGCAACATTATAAGGTAAGACTGAGGTCATAGAAGTGCTAAGTCCCACTCACTCCACAGTTTTGGGACTCCAGGGAGCATCCACTTATAGCCTCTTCTCCAAATATTCTCATCTGTCTCCTGGAGACTCTCTGAGGCCTTTTGATTGCTAGAATCATGGAGTCACCAGCCATCACCTTTCCACTTCTCTCTTTGCCTGGCTCTCTTCTATCTTTCTCACAGTCCTACTTCCTCCTGAGCCCACTGGTAAGTCCTACAGTTATCTCCCAGCCCTGTCAAAGAGGGTGGCTAATCAGGGATGGTGGTGAAGGCCTATAATTCCAGCATTCAGGGAGGCTGAGGCAAGAGGATCACAAGTTTAAACCCTTAACAACTCGGCGAGGTAGATAGATCAATAGATAGATAGTACTGGGGATGTAACTCAATGAGAAGGACCTGGGTTCAATCCTTGGCACAAAAAAAAGGGCAGGGAGAAGGAGAAAGAAGATGAGGAGGAGGAAGAGGGGAAAGGGAAGGGGAAGAGGAAGAGTAAGGGTGTTGTGGTGCTTCTTCTTACCTTCTTTCAGTCCAAACTTAGCTCAACCAAAAATGGCTTCTCTGTCCCAATACCTGTGGGGACAGAGGAAGGTCTGACTGGTTAGGGTCAAAGAGGAAAAGATGTAAGGGTCAAAGAGGGCCACTGCCTGAACATGAGCACCCAAAACCCCAAGAGGTTTCCCTGAACGCTGTGGTCCCTCTTCTCGAAGCCTGGAGTGGGTCATTGCTCTGCACCCAGGGGTTTCAGGGATGTGGGAGAGGAACGGGGAAGGGTTGGTGACAGCACAGGACACAGAGAGTGGGCAAGGTGAGGTTAGGCAGGGGAGACCCTGCATCATGCCCCAGGCGAAAAGGGAACAGGTGAACCCAGCAGCAAGGGGCAGTGGAAGGCACATGCTCCCCAGGCACCTGACCTGCTCTCTTAGGAGTTGCTCAGGTTGAGGAGGCCCAGCAGCCAGCTCATTTTGCACATGAGGAAATCGAGTCCTGGAGAGGCTGGGTAATAAGTTCAAGACTATCAAAGCTGAAAGTGTAGAGCAAGGTGTAGGCACCAGAGGGTGTGGGTGCCAGGGGCCAGGAAGCACTGAATCCTTCCAAGTTTGCCTCTATTCCAGCCTCCAGGCAAAAGTGGGAAAAAACTGGGATGTTGTCCATGGCCATAAAGGAGGGACTGTCACGGAATTCAATCTGGAAGACGATGAATACATCATTGAGGTCCATGGCTCCCAGAAGGTCAATCTCCGGTACTTGCTCATGTGCACCAATCAAGGTCGCTGTGCCCCGTTTGGGAAGAATGATGGCCAGCAGTTCTTTTCCTTCCCCTCAGTGAGAGGCCAGGTGCTCAAGGGCATCAGTGGCTTGATTGGGCCCATTGGCTTGAAGAATCTTAGCTGGAGATGGGGTGATGTACATGCTACACCGACAACTGCACCAACTACTAGAGCATAAGATCTGCCTGAGTCCTCAGGCTGGGCTACAGACTCACCCACTAAGGCTGTCTGGGTACGGATGTCCTGACAGTACTAGGGTGACCAAGTTGGGATTCTGTATCCACCAATAATTAAAGCTTCTGCAGGAACAGTGTCTAGGTGTGGTCCTTGGGTCTAAGGGTCTAAAGCCCCTAGGGCTGGAGTCTGGGGAACTGCAATTTGGGGTGGGTAGAGGTGACTGCCAAGACCCGGGATCTGTCCCATAAGGAGCCTGTGCCAACCCTGCACTCTGAGGAGCCAGGATTCAAGGTCACCACTGCCCTTGTGCCCTCTCCAGACCCTTTCAGCTGGTCTCCAGGGCCAGGCTCCTCTGCATGTGTAAGAGGCCTTGGGGGAGCCATTTATAGACTCATTTACCCAACAAAACTGTGCCAAGGCCTAGTTCCCACCAGGATCCCTCAGACGCTGAGAATAAAGAAGAGGCCAGGTGTTCAGCTGAGGAGGTGGCTGTCCTGTGATGGACAAGTACACAAGCAGATGGTGGTAGTTTGTTGTGGCACCTGCATTGATGCGGGCACATGCAGGGCATTGTGTATGGGCCCAAAGGAGGTAACATCTGAGCAGGACTTAAAAAGATGAAGGAGAATTGGCCAACTAGAGACAAGGATGAAGGCCAAAGGCAAGAGCCCAAATGAAGCCAGGTGTGGTAGTACATACCTGTAATCTTCTTAGCTCTTTGGGAGGCTGAGGCAGGAGGGTTACAAGTTCAAATTGCACCTGGGCAATTTAGGAAGATCCTATGTCAAAATAAATAAAAGGACTGGGTATGTAGCTCGGTGAGAAGGCCCTCAGTTTAACCCATAGTACTGAAAACAAACAAAGAGCTAGAAAAAAGCAAAGAACAAGGGTCCACTGTGTGCCTGCTCACAGCTGTCTAAGGAAGGATTGCCATTGTCCAGATTTGCAAAATGAGAAAACTGAGGCACAGAGGGTGACATAATTTGTGCTGGGTCACACAGCACTAAGTGGGAGAGTTGGGATTTAGCTGCAAAGTCTGGATGCTGAGTCCCAGACCAAAGCAAAAAATTCACAAACATTCCCTACTTCTCTGCACTGAGACACCTGGACATTTTTCTCTTCTCTATTTTGGTTTTTATTTAATTTTAAATGCTGCTTGAGTGAACGTGGGTCTGTGGATTCCATGAAGTGGGATGGAAAAATTCTTCTTTATTTGTATTGTCCTCTCCTGAAATTTTGTGTTTCCTTGGGTATGAATGTGACCTCACATACCTCACAAACAATGCCCCTCAATTTGCCACACCAGTTACAGCTGTCACAGGCAGCTTGAAATGTGCATACATCACAATTTCAAAACTATGGATATCATAAGATTTGCCTTTGAAGGTGTTAATAATCAAAGCTCAGATACTTGTGGAAACACACTTAAGAAAACATTTTGCGCTGGCATGGTGGCCCATGCCAGGAAGCCCAGAACTCTGGGAGGCTGAGGCAGGAAGACTGTGAATTCAAGGCCATCTGGGCTAGAGAGGAAGAGACCCTGTCTCAGACAAAGCAAGAAAAAAGAAAAAAGAAAAGAAAGATTTTGGTTAAGTGTAGTGCAGTTTCCCTTTCTTCCCTAGCAATACACAAGTCACTGGGTTTGGCTAGGGACATACCATTAACCTTTCCCTGAGAAAAGTTAATGTAGGCAGCTAGCTCTGTCACTTAGTTTATTTCCTGCACCTGCCTTGCTAACAGGGAAATATTTTCAGTACTAGTGGGTATCCGAACTCAGGCTGGCAGCTGCGGGGGTCATGGCAGAGGGTGATGACAGAGGGTCGACATTGCATTCCCTTGCTTCCAAAGTTGGCCATATGGATGGTCACAAATACGACGGCACCAATTTTTAAAAAGCAACAGCTTTTGTCCAGTGTAGAAGAGCAAGAGGGGAGAGGAACCACAGGCACTGGCCTGCTCAAGGGCGGACTTTCCGGTTCATTGCACCCACGTGTCTCTTGCCCTGCATTGCCTCTCAGAGTGGGGCCACCCCGGGACTCCTCAAGGTTTCTGCAGCTCACTCTCAGCTCCGGAGAGACTGGTCCCCGCATTGAAATGATACTGCCTGAGGTATCACAACTGCAGAGATGGTGGTCCTGATGCAACCCACAGTGAGTGTAGGGTGAAAACAGAAAGAGGGGCCTGAGGATGCCCAAGTTCACCCCCCAACATATCCCACACTGGCGATTGAACCCAGAGTTTTCACACTGCTACTTCTCTAGCCCTTTATTTAAGATGTGGGTTTATTTATTTATTTATTGGGTCTTTTTTGAGACAGGGTCTCACTATGTAGTTCAGGCTGGCCTTGAGCTCACTTTGTAGCCCAGGCTGGTCTCGAACTCGCAACGATCCTCTTTAGCCTCCCAAGTGCTGGGATTACAGGTGTGAGCCACCACACCTGGCTTAAAATGTGGGTTTAAAGTAGGCGTGGTGTTGTATGCCTGTAATTCCAGCACTTGGGAGGCTGAGGCAGAGGCCAGCCTGGGCTACACAGGGAATTCAAGGCCAGCCTGAACTACATAAGTGAGCCCTTGTCTCAAAAATCAAAAACAATAACAAAAGATTTGTAGGTTTTGATATTAATTTTGAGACAGGGTCTCATTAAATCGCTAAGTGCCCAGGCTTACAATCCTGCCTCCCATCATGCTGGAATTTCAGGCATAGGCCATCAGTCCAGGCTCCCAGTCCAATTCTCCTGGTGACAAAGGACCATGCAGGCACACATAGGTGCAGAGACTTTATTCAACCAGGGTATTCAGGGCTACTGTATCCTTCTTATCTCCAGCCCAGGGCCATTTGGTCCCTCGGCCGCGCCCGCGTATCCAGGAGTGGAAGCCCAGTAAGAAGTTAGGGCCCATTCCAGAGACCTCCCCCGGGTCTGTGGTCTGCTCTTGAGAAGCCAGGGTGGATGCTTGAGAGGACAACTTCTGGGGGGCGAATCCCCACTTGAAGCCGATTCCGGAGAGGCAGAAGAAGTAGTGCTGGCCGTTGGCGGTCAGGAGCTGCTGGCCGGGAGAGGGGGCACTGGTGCTGAACCTCCTGCCGACCGCACGCCCGAAGATCGCCTGGCGGCCCCTGCTGGTTGTCCAGCGCAGGTGCCAGATGCAGACGTGCGCGCTGCCGTCCACCGCGGTTATGCGCTCGCCCTCCTCCAGCAGGAACTCCTGCGCGCGCCCGCCGGGAGCCCCGTAGCGCGGGCTCCAGTGAGCGCCGAACCGCAGCTGGATGCTGGAGAGAGGCCCCATCAGCTTGGCAACCCAGCGCTCCCGGCGGGCATGCGCCTGCTGTTGCCGGCCGCACTCCCTCCTGTTCTGAACGCTGGCGGAACTTGCCCTCCTAGCCTACCCAGAGGTGGACCTTGGCCCAAGAAGGCCGTTAAGCTCTGCTTCGCTTGATGATACCACATGTGACTAGGGGGCCCTGGTCACTGTGTTCTGCTAAGGCGCTGTGCTGGAGTCTTGGAGCAAAAGAAAAGTGGCCCTGAAGTCTCCTCGACTATTTTTCACTCCAGATTTTTCCTGTTGGTATATGCTAAGATACATCCCAAGTAGGACAGTTGGATAAAAGGCAGGGCTACCAGATCAACTTGAATGTCACATAAACAATCAATAACTTTTTAGGTAAATATATCCCAAAAGTTGCATTTTAAAAATACAACTGTGTTGCAGATATTGATGAGTTTTGGTTTTGGTTTGGTATTTTGAGGCAGGTTCCTGCTCTATAGTTCAGGCTGGCCTTGAATTCACTACATAGCCCAGGCTGAACTAGAACTGGTGGCGATCCTCTTGCCTCAGGCTCGTGGGTGAGTGCTAGGATTACAAGAGTGTATCACCACATCCTGCTAACAAATACTGAATTTTTAAAGAATAAGTGTATCCCAAATGTTGCACAGGACACACTAAAATGTTATTCACTGATACTCATTTGAACTGAGTGTATTTTTTTAAAAACTCAACTTGACAACCCTAATCCAAGAGACTTAGGGTACTTTGGGAAGATGATAGCTCCCCAGGGACCAATGGTGGTGGGAACAGGCGAGTCTGGAGACAGTCTGCTGGAGAGACTGGCCCTTCTAGGTAGCACGAAGGACCAGTGTGGGAGACAGAGCTGCAGATTTTGAAATCAGGTGAAGACAGGGAGGTCTTTGCAAACCTATACTCTTATGAGTATTTCGGTCACTTATTACCAAGGGACTCTATAACCACCAGAACTACCCAGAGGAGGGATCTGCGGAGCCTCTGTGATCTTTCTGAACCGAAGTCCCAATCTAGTGGCCTCACCGAGGATTTGCACCACTTCATCCAAGGCCGGGAAGCTGAGACAGGGAGTTTAAGACTCAAGGACAGCACGCCCTCTAGGGGCTCCAGTGGGGAAACCAGAAAGTGTGGGCACAAGCAAGGTTTTGGGAGAGCCCAGGAACCAGAGTTTACCCCTTGATGAGGCCCAGGAACCCCACGAAGACTCGGATACCCTGGATCTCGCCTTGCTCTTCACCCTTGATGTAGAAGTAGGAGCCAAAGCCAGGGCCCTGTATCTCTGCAGAGAGAGGGGCAGAAAGATGAGCACGGGTGTGTACTCCCGGCAGCTGGGTGGGGGTCCCGGAGTCCCATTTCCCATCTGACAGTCATGCCTAGGACAGGACCAGAAGGCCAGGGCCAGGCAGATGGGACTCACCCTGGGCACTGCAGGCAGGACTGAGGAGGAGAGCCAGGGTGAGGAACAGCAGCATGGTTTGCAGGGCACAGGCTTGATGGTCAGGAGCCACACACAGGTCAGCAGCACGATGAGGCTCTGGGGGAGAAGATTTAAAATGTGAGGGGTCCTGAGACCTCTGAGTATGGGGCAAGAGGATATTTGGGAACCTTTCCCTATTGGCCTCCAGGGCTTAAAAACCCCAAACTGAGCCTGGTAGCCCATGCCTGTGGTCCCAGCACTCGGGAGACTGAGACAGGAGGATCACAGGTTCAAGGTCAGCCTGGGCTATGTAATAAAACTCTGTCTCACAAACAAAACAAAATAAAAACAAACCAAAAATAAAAAATAAACAAAAAAGAGCCCAGAGCTGGCTTCAAAGGCATGCTTGTGACCTAGGCATTCACTCAAAGTGTCCAGTGCCTGCTGCAATGCTCCAACGTCACTATCCTAAAATCCTTCATAAGGTTTGATCAAGGAGCCCCACATTGTCTCTTTATGCTGGATCCCACAAAGTATGCAGCCAGTCCTGGAAGAGACTTGTGAGGACCCCTCCATTCCTGCTCCCAGATCCAGTCTTTGTATAGGCCACCAGATACTCCTCCCCCTCCTGCCTCTCCTCCCAACAGAGTGCTGGGCTCCATCCCCCCTACCTGTGCAGCACAGTCCAAGCCCCTCAGGCTTCCCTTTTATTCCCAGGCCACAGCCACTCCTGTGGGACCTCTGGGGTCCCATCCTTGGCAGGAATTCCTGTAGGGCCCAGGAATTCTATCAGGGGTGTCCTGGACACTATTTATATTCCTGTCCTTGGACAAATAAGCCCCGCAGCACAGGTCATGCTCTGTGAGTCTGGGACCGCCCCCATGAGCTCCTCTGAGACACCGGAAGGTCTCAGAACTGGTCACCCTCAATGATGCCAACCAGCTCAAGCAAAGCAGCCAGGGGTCAGTGATTATTCTGGGTTCCTGAGATGTGCAGGGAAGAATGGAGGGAGAAAGCAAACAGCCCCTGCCTGGGTGACCTCACTCAAAAGCCAGTGGCAGAGTAGGTGGCTAACCTCAGGGTGTGCAGGACAGGTCTCTGCTTAAAGGTCTTGCCCCTACACCATGAAGGCTATTGGTATCAGTGCCCACAGATGTGGGCTAGAGCTCCTGACATGGCACATAGCCAATCCTGGAGGCCACCCATGAGGCTGTGCCGCTATAGTTTTCATTTGCCAGCCAAATGAGACACCAGGAGGCTTAGCACTTTGCCTAAGTTTACAAGGGAGTTAGTGACCCAGGCCAACTTCCAGCTCAGGGTGTCTAACTCCTCTGCCATACTCTACCTTCTGTCCCCCATGTGTTCCCTGGGATCTCTACCTGGTGTCCCACACTCTTTCCCTCTTGTTGCTCATGCACAGCTCAGCCCCGGGCACATAGTGGTCCAATGCCTGCCTGTAGTACCATGGAATCTTCCCAGGGACACTGCCTCCAACCCCCCACCACTAGAAGACAGGCCATCGTCTACTTGTTCCCAGAGCCCACCAACATCCTGGGCAAGGGAAAAAGCTGTGAAGCCTGAGAGGGGTGCCAGAGGTGGGTGGCCATGGCCTCTGCCCAAAGTCTGGGCATGGCCTCCTGGGAGCTGTGAAAGGGATGTAGGGGAGGGGACAGAATGGAGGACTGAGTAGTGGAGCTGCCAGACCACTAAGCCCTCAGCAAACAGCAACCTCTCAGGAAAGGGCACCCGGATGAGCTAATAAAAGGCTGGTAGTCCTACTTCTCATTGAAGTAAGTAAACAAGTTACTTACATAAGAACATAGTCAGGGATCCCTGTAGGGAAGGGGAAACAGGCAGAACCCTGGGCCCGTACCTGTTGCCAATTAAAAATATGATTTGTATTTTCTCCTGAAATAACTAGCGATGAAGCATAACACTTAATGTGGGTTGATAGATGCTGAAGTTAGCTAAATACAGAACAAAGTTTGACATTCATTTTTTATCCTTTGTTGCTATAACATTTGGGTCAAATCTCTTCTCAGCTTTCCATATAGATATGCTAATAGTTAGGGAGAGTCTGTCTAAAAGTTGGCAAATACTGTTGATTAGTCCTGAATTTACATAATCTTACCACCTTTAAGACTGAAGACACCAGGCCAGAGATGGAGCTGAGTGGCACAGCGCCTGCCCAGCAAGCACAAGGTCATGCATTTGCTTCCTGGTACCAAAAAAAAGAAAAAAAAAAAGTACTGAAAACACCAGGATGGACGATTTCCAGGGACATTCAACTTCCTGAGAAGTCTCCTGCCATCATCCTCAATCACCTGAGAACAAAACGGTCTCCCAGTCATAAAGCTTCCAGAACGATGACCCTAGGACTGAGATAACGATCATCCAGACCCCCAGCTCATCTGTGAGCCTTTTGGGTGGGTCATTCATCCCCTGTATCAGAATCAGAATGTGACCCCTCCAAATACCTAAACTAAATCCCTTTCCTTCTAACTTTGCAATTAAAGCTTTGTCCTATAAATTTATGTTTTAGTTTTAATTTCCACTATTACTAAAAGTAAGGACTCAGACAAGCTGGCAACAGGCCTGCCAAACACTCTCCACTCCCACTCTTTCCATGGGAATCTGGTGGGTATCAGCAGAGTCTGTTCTGGTGCTCTAAACCCCATGCAAGGGTTTGTACACTACACCCCAGTCATATAGGATTTTACCAGTTTTCCCCCCTTTGCGCTGTTACTGGTCTCCAGTCTCTCTGGGATTATCAATTCATGTGATATAAGAGATTAGCTTTTTTTTTCCTTTTGAGACAGGATCTTATAACACATGGGGGCAGTGGGGGACCAGCAGAGACCACCAGGCTTGTGTATGGGCAACATGGCATGAGATTTATTGTACATGCCTCTGGGTGCAGGCACACTGAGAGTGATAAGGCCATCTGCCTTGGGAAGAGAAATGAGCCTCTTCTATAGGATGGGAGAGAAGGCAGGGGAAGTTGGGTAGGAAGATTTTAACAAATATCTGTGGTCAAAGTTCTCTGACAGTCTTACTCCTCTGTGGGCAAAGTCCTTGACAGTCTGGTGTGAATTTTCGGATGTCTCCAGATGTCCCAGGAACTGCAAAATTCTTTGACCTGTCTTATCTCCTCCACAACATCCTGTGCTTGCCAATGACAACTTCAATACTGAGCTGAGTTCCCTGCATAGAGTAGTGTCTCTGCTGGCAAGCAGTTTTGGGTTTGGACCTAACAGATCTCACGTAGGAGGCTGGCTTAGAACTCACTATGTACCCAGACTGGCATCAAACTCATGGCAGTACTCAGCAGTACAAGTGCTGGGATTAAAGGGATGCACAACAATTTTTAAAAATTGTGATAAAATATATATAACATAAAATGTACCATTTAAGTGATTTTATGTGAATGGCTAAGGCCAAAATATCACAAGTTTAAGGGCAACCTGAGCAACTTAGACCATGTTTAAAAAAAATGTAAAGGCTGGTAATAACAGCTCAATGATGGAATGCTTACCTAGATTGAACAGGAAAATAAAGCCAGAACACATTGCTGGAAAATGTAACCTAAGTAAGAAGATCCTCATATCAACAACAAACACTTTTCACTCTACTTGACCTCAACTCTTAGTATGTACACACACACACACACACACACACACACACACACACACACACAGAGCTCACACACAGAAACATGAAGAAACAAGGCAACAAAAGGCCTCTGATGACTCCCAACTCTCCCAAGGCAGACTCAAGGAGTAGTGATGGAGAGAAAAGCAAACAACTGTCAGCTAAGTTGTACAAAATGATTGAAGAGAAAAAAAAAAACCCAGAATCTGAAGAGGACATAACCCAACAGATAATGAAGCCATCATACAATCTAACCAATGTGCTTATAGGAGAAACAGATTAAACATTGGAAGAGTTAACCTAAATGGTTCAAAATATAAACAAGCTTACCAAAGACATAGAATCCACAAAAAGATGACAAACAGAAATTCCAGAAATAAAGAACTCTGTAGAATCCAAAAACAGAAGAAATGATGAATGTGAAGGTAGGATTTCAGAAATGGAAGATAAAATGGAAATACATGCCTCAGAGAAAGCCTAAAGAAGATAAGAGAGCAAGAAAAATTCACCCAGAAACTATTAGATGATGCTAAGAACTCTAACCTGTGGAAGACCACCTGGATAACTCTCTATCTATCATCTATCTATCTATCTATCTATCTACAACCCACTAGGATTAGATCAGACTTTTTAATGCAGATGGAATAGTGTTTTAAGCCATAGGGAAATAAACTTCCAACCTTGTCTAATATATCCTGCAAAACTATATTTCAAAATTGATGGAGAAATAAAGATGTTCCATGGCAAAGAACATCAAACATCGTAAGACATACATGAACACCAGACCAGCACCAAAAAGACACCAATATAATCTTAGTGGTGTCCTTAAGAGCCCACTTTCACAAATACATGAGCTAAACAATAAATTAACAAAGAAACATCAAAGCTAAACAACACCTTTGAAAAAGTGAACTTAATAGAGATCTAAGAGCCAGATATAAAGCCATGTATGTATTTTGCAGATACTTTAGAAAAGATAATTACTAATTTTTTAAAAGTACCATTACTCAGAGATACACATTGTTGAACTTTAACATATCTACCTCCAGTATTTTATATTTTATTTTATCTTATTTTGTTTTGTTTTGATACTGGGGATTGAACCCAGGGCCTTTGCACTGGACTGCAGCCCCCAGTCCCTCCTTTCTTTTTTTTTTTCTTTTTTTCTGAGGCAGGGTCTCACTAAACTGTCAAACTTCCCAGGCTCAGCTCATACTTGTGATCTTTCTGCCTCAGCCTCCCAGATTTTTGGGATTACAGCATATGTGACAACACCTGACTTCCATTTCCAATATTTTTTTGTTTTATTTTTGATACAGGGTCTCCCTATGTAGTTCATACTGGCCTTGAACTCACTATGTAGCCCAGATTGGCCTTGAATTCACAGCAATCCTCCTGTCTCAGCCTCCCTACTATGAGATTACAGGCATGTGTCACTATGCTCAGCTTGCAGTATTTTAAAATGCGTTTTAGACATGTAAGGGGATTTCAGATTGATAATTAGGGCATTAAGACATTGAAAGTAATTTCAGGGAGAAAGAGTCTCCCTAAGGACAGGAGGAGGGGACCACAAAGAAACCTTGTCCAAGGCAATTTGACAAATACCAGAAGAGACCAAAAAAAAGCAGGCATGGGTATCTCCAGAGGACCCTGTGTGAAGCGAAGGATTGAGAGAGCAGGGAATGCAGAGGAGGGAGGCTGAGACAACACTGAGAAGTCCTGTGAAGGAAGGAGAGGCTACCAAGTGCTGCTCATGGGAACTGGTTTCTGCTAAGATGTTTTGGGTGTTTGTTCTAATCTTTCTCCAGGACTTAGGGGATGGATAGATGGATGAGTGAATGAATGGATGGGTGGTGGAAGGATGGATGTGTGGGAGAATGAATAGATAGATGGAAGAATGGATGGATGAAAAGAAGGGTGAATGAATGGAAGGATGGCTGGAAGAAAACACTAGCATTCATCATGTACTGATTTTGGACCAAATGTGATGCCAGGTGCTTGTACAATGTTCCTTATTTAATCATCATAAGCATATGGGGTGAGCATTAATTTCTATTTTCTGCAGATGTGAATGCCAAGGCTGGAAGAATTGAAGTGACTCACCTGGAGAGTCATGGAACTTATACTCAAATTTCATGGTCCCTCTGCCACCTCCTGCCCCATCTTCAAAGAGGGGGTTGGACCGGGGATTTAGCTCAGTAGCATAAGCACCTACCTGGCAAGTGCAAGGTTGTGAGTTCGATCCCCGGTACCCCGCCCCCCACAAAAAAGAAGAGGGGTGTCCTTTCCTGACTGTCCCACACCCCAATGTCCAACTACTTAAGTGCCCACTCAGCCTGGGGCTTCTTGCTTTAGAAACCCAGGCCCAGCACAGGGTCTGCCTGTCCCTATGGACTCCTCCCTGATCCATTCCAAGATCAGAGACGTGACCTTGCCAGCCTGGCCTGCGGAAGGGAGTGCTTTCCCCATGCCTGGCTCCAGCCTCTGTTCCTGTTCCTCATCCTGATCTGACATCCCCCAGGACAGGGTGACTGCATCCTTTGAACAGAATTCAGCCTGTCAGCCTTCTGCAGCATCTAACTGGGTGATAAGCACTTCCTTAGCCATGTCCTGGCTCATCACTGAAGCAACATCGGCGTGTCAGCCAGGAATTGTCTCCTCTTGCACAATACTGAACTGGCAGCTCCATTCCAGCGTGCCCCACAGGAACTTACCTGACACTAGTGCTGGGCCTGCAGGAAGCCACATGGGACTCATGGACTTGTGCCAGAGCTCAGTGCTGAGCTCTGTGTGAATAGGATGCTGTCCCCAACCACTGCACCCTTGAACCCCTCACCCCACACAATCAGAAACCACCATAGAAGGCAGAGATCAAACAATCTGTTTCTGTTTAAAACCATGATTTGAGTTTTCTTTGAAGGCAATCAGATTTAAAAGCTCTTTTTGATAAAAACCCAAACCAATTCAAAACAAAAATCTGATTCTTCAATTGGGCCTATAGATAACCCAAATGTAACTACAAAGTTTAATCTTCATTTTCTCTCTGTTTTATAATCTGAAGATTGTGGGTCAGATCTCTGCTTAGCTCTGCACATCAGCATGTTCATCATTTAGGGAGTGGCTGCCTAAAAACTGACTATAAAAGGCTGATTTGCCCTAAATTTTCATAACCAATGCCATTGCCCAGCAAGATTGAAGATATCAAGATAAGACATGGTGGTGCACACCCATAGTCCTAACATCTGGAGGCTGAGCCAGGGGGATCAAAGCAAGTTCCAGGCCAGCCTGGGTTACATAATGAGTTTGAGGCCAGCCTGAACTATACAGTGAGACTCTGTCTCAAAAAATAAAATAAAAATAAAAAATTGGCAGTGATATTCAACTACCAATAAGTAACCAGAAGTTTCTAGGCACTGCTCTAAACCTATGGTCATTTTAGATTCCAACAGAGCCTCAAAAAATCTGAGAACTGCCCCCAGAGACATAGATCGCTCCCCTCAAGTGACATAATTCTCCAGAGATGAAGTAAGATAGAAGAAATGAAAAAATAGGCAAAAAGAAGACAAAGAAATCAGAATTTTAAAGTTGTACTTTTAAGAGAAATTGCAGCTTCAAGACACAAAATTTATTGAAGTGTTTTTCCTTTTCTGGAAACTTACTCAAAAAAATTCCTAAAGGTTTATAGATACTGTAAGCTTGTAAATTTGACCTTGGACCTGTCATAATCACCTGTAAATTATGTTTCCTCCATCCTCAAGGAAGTAGCAATATTAGTGGGCAGCGTGTCTCAACTTCAAATACATGTAAATGGTTTGCATTCTCACACTGCCTGCCAAATGGGCAACCTGACCAACGGTGGGCACACACATCCTAGATCACCCATCGTGAAAATGTTCCCAGGCCCCAAAAGTATACCCAGCTCCAGTTTATAGGGCAAGAGAATTTGTGCTCTATTTCTTTGAGTGTGAACCTTTTAATTTTTGCCTTATAAAACTGTTTCTTTCTCTTTTTCTTTCTTTCTTTCTTTTTTTTTTTTTTGAGACAAGGTCTCACTATGCAGGTCAGGCTGGCCTTGAACTCACTTTGAAGCCCAGGCTGACCTCAAATTTGTAGCAATCCTCCTGCCTCAGCCTCCCCAGTGCTAGGATTACAGGTACGTACCACCACACCCAACATCTTCCCATGCTTCTTACTGACATGTTCTGAAAATTCTTTTTCTGCGAAGGAATCAGCAAGTCTCCAATGACCCATGTTTAGGGTGTGTTAAATTTTTCATGTCAGCTTCAGGATCCTCCTCAGACCCAGTGCAATGACAGAGACACTTTGTGAGCCAGAGCTGAGATAATGACCAACCAGACTCCAGCCCACCTTAACTCAATAAAAAACTGGGGATTTAGCTCAGTGGTAAAAGCACCTTCCTGGCAAGCACAAGATTGTGAGTTTGACGGTTGGTACCAAAAAATAACAAAATAAAAAGCTGACCCTCTTCCTTTGTGAAGGGCTCAGTGTGATCCCCTCCACCCAAGCTATGTCTCTCCCAGCTCCCACAGCTACAGTCCCTTCCCATTTTCTTTTACTTTCTAATGCTGCCTCATAAATATGCCTGTGCCCCTCACTGAAGGGTCCTGAGGTTCTTTTTTTAAAATTTTATTTAAAGGGGGGGAAGCAAAACAAAAAAAAGGGTAGAAACAATACAGAATTTCCAAAAAAAATAAACAGTAAGAAATCACTATTTGATACATTACATATTGTCTTCTTGGATATAGTTGTTCAAGTTACAAAATTAAAGCATACAAAGTAGACATTCAAACAGTGAGGCTGCAAACAGTTCTGTTCACCGATCCAACAAAAACTTAGTAACATGGTTATCAATCTTACACACTTAAGAATACATACAGTTATCTCTTTTAGAGCACTTTCTTTTCCTCCTCTTGCTTTTTAAAAATTTTTTTTTATTTAAAGAAAAAATTTTGAAACAGAAAGAGGGTAGAAACAATACATAATCTCAAAAACAAAACAAAACAGCAAAAAAAAACCCCACAAAAATAATAACCAGTAAAAAATCACTAGTTGATAATTACATACTTTCCTCTTAGATGCAGTTGTTCAAGTTACAAAAGTAAAGTCCACAAAGTGGACATCCAAACAGTGAGACTGCAGTCAGTTTTGCTCATCCATCCAACTAAAACTTTAGCAACATGGTTATTAATTCCATACACTCAAACATACAAGCAGTTATATCCTTTATAATACTCTATTTTCCTTTTTTTCCTTTACAATAACTATAATCCATTTTCATAAACTACTTAGCTGAGCTTCTTTTTTTGAAAGAAGAGTCAAGAACTATCTGGGCAGCTGGGTATCGTTCTGAACACCTATAATTTCAGCACTCTGGGAAGCTGAGGCAAAATGATTGCAATTTTAGGCCCAGTCTAGGCAATTTAGAAATCTAGTGACTGCTAGGTGAGATGGCACA
Organism: Hydrochoerus hydrochaeris; assembly: GCA_004027455.1. Taxonomy (NCBI): domain Eukaryota; kingdom Metazoa; phylum Chordata; class Mammalia; order Rodentia; family Hydrochaeridae; genus Hydrochoerus; species Hydrochoerus hydrochaeris. Next base: position 7,809 of record PVLA01013754.1, on the reverse strand, counting down.
TGCCCTGTAATCCCAGCACTTGGGAGGCTGAGGCAGGAGAATTGCTGTGAGTACAAGGCCAGCCTGGACTACATAGTGAGTTGAAGACCAGCCTGAACAGCATAGCAAGACCATGTTTCAAAAAAAAAATTTAGTAAGACTTTGTCTCAAAGAATAGAAAAGAGGTGGAATGTAGCTTACTGTGAAGGTCCTGGGCTCAATTTCAAGTACAATCAAAAAAACAAACAAACAAACAAACAAAGCAAAACAAAAGATCCCTGGGTGAATTGAAGTTTCCATTTCCTTTCTGAGAGAGCTTAGACCCCATCTGGTGACAATAGTATTTGCCCATCTGTGGCAACTTAGGGTGGGAGGGGTTTTTTAAGCAGAATTATATTTCATTTGGGTTTTAGTTGGTCTACAGAAGTCCCTTCTTTTCAAGTTTTAATAAGTACTCTACAAGTATTAAGGTTTTTTTTTAAATTCAATAGCCATCATCTTAGCCTGTGTTTCTCTGAATCAGCCATTTGCTTATGGGCAGGGTGGGGGGGACCTTGGCTCTTCTTTTCTCCCAGCCCACATGCTAGCCAGCTCATAGGAAGGGATTGGCTTCTCGTTCTCCTCCTTATGGCCCATGACTGGTGCTGGCTCACAGGAAGGGACTGACTTCTTGTTCTCCTCCCTGCAACTCATGACTCTGTAGACTGGTTTTAATATTTCATCTGGAACTAGGAATAAGGATTGAGAGGCCGTAAGGCTGTCTTTCTTGCCTATCTACTAGCCTCTTGATTTATCAAGGAGACTTTAGACATGTCTCTGTGGTGTCCCTTTCAGTGAATGACAGCAACCTGCCTGGTAAGGTAGGAGTTGTGGAATTCCCTGCTTATGATTTATAGATGACTGCTTATTGGTTAGCAAGCCCCTTTCTTTCCAGATTGTTGCATGACATGTAGCATCAGAAAGGCATATTTAGAGTTTGTATAAATATTTAATTTTTTTTGTCTTTTTGTAATATCAGTACCTGAGTAAGGGCTATGGAGCTTTACTTTTTGAGCAGAGGTCTCTGGGTGAGGGGCTTGGCCTCAAGGGCCTGTCATTAATTGACAATTGCACAACCTTCCTTTTAAGGTCTTTTTTAGACAAAGCTACTTCCATCAGGGAGTGATCCTCCTCAGGGTCTTGGCAGGGCAGATAACTGATGTCTTGACTGCTTGCATAGGTCTGAGAGTTCATTCATTCACAAGAGTGAATACTTTCTGCATCTGTAGGCATCAGTGAGGCAGAATGAAGACTGGCTTCATGCTTGATGCTGTTGCACTGTCAACCACAAGTAAGTCCTGTCTCAAGAATAGCCCTGACCTGACTGGGTCTCAGGACTTCTATTTTTCCCCAGAAGTTAATTTTGTAGCTTCTTTGCACATTGTTGCATAGCTACGGAGATGCTATTGCTCTCAGGCAGGTTAGCCATCCAGCAGCCACTCTGTCTAACTTTTTTGAAAAGTATGCCCCAGGACAGAGTTTTGTCCTAGCTTTTGGGTCAAGACATCCAAAGCAATTCTTCTCTTTTCTGATATGTAGAGGAAGAAGGATTTTCTTAAACCCACAACCGCTAGTGTTGGAGTCTGAGTAAGGATGTGTTTTATTTTTTGAAAATTATTGTCAGTCATTTTTGTCCATTTTTTAGACAATCTTGTTATATAGCCCAGGCTGGCCTCCAACTCATGTTTTCTTGTTGTTGAGACAAAATATCTGACTCCCAAAGTTAAAGGCAAAAAGGCTTATTGTAACTCACAGTTTGTAAAGGTTTCAGTTCATAGTTGGCTGGCTCCAAGACAGGGTGGCATGGCAGAGGAGGAGAGAAACAATTCATGGCAGGCAGAAAGCAGCAAAGCAGCAAGTTAGCAAAGCAGTAGGTGAACACAGAAACCTTCTTGCTGTCCTTGTTTTCTACCAGGCTACACACCCTAAACTATGCCAAACCAATCAGTGGACTAATTTAGTGACCACACACCCTTGATGCCAGCATCACACTTAACCCCAGCATCACAAACGCTAGATCCAGACACCTCTGAAAAACCTCACCTATGACCACATGAAGCTTTGTAAGGAGACATCTAGATACAAGTGTAACACTCATAGAGACTTTGCCATTGGTCCAAAAGTAGATATCCAGATCTGGATTCCCAGGAAGGAATGTAGCTGTTGTTTGGTGGCAGGGGCCCAAGATCACAGACAGCTTAATTTCATTCCCTAGACAGCTATCACTCCCCAGGTGTAGGAATGTGTTCTAAGTATTAGACTTTTTGAAGGAATATCTGAGCCTTTTCCTTTGCGATTTTATATTCATCCTTAGCTAGAAAATTGAGGATTTGGACAGAATTATGGTTGGATAGCTCCCAGGTTGGGCTGTAGATTTGAGGGCTATCTAAAAAGCTCTGGGAGAACTGATCAAGTATATTATTTTCTTTTGAAATGGGATTTTTCCCCTCAAAGGAAAACTTGAACTGGGACTCTGGGTGGAAAGAAATAGAAAAGAAAGCATTCTGGAAGTCTAATACTGTAAAAAAAATTGTATCTCCTGGAATTTAGGAGAGGATTGTATATGGATCTGCCACCAGAGGGATGGATTAGGATTACTGTCTCCTTAATGAGATGGAGATTGTGTACCATCCTGAAGGCTTCACTACCCAGAGTGGGAGAATTGCAAGAGGATTGGCAAGGTCTCAGAAGGTCATGTTTGAGAAACTTGTCTATGAGACAATGGAGACATTTATGGACCTCTTCGATAGGATATTGCTTTCAGTTGGAAAGTTGGATGGGATTAGTTAGTTTTACAGCTACTGACATTGCTGAATTTGCTCTCCCAGATATTCCACTATACCATTCAGCAGGATCAACCCATTTGCTAGTTAGTTCAGGGTGGCCTGATATAGTGGTCCTAGCAGATAAAGTCTGTTTTGGCCTTTGCCAGGATTTGAGAATTGTCCCCAATTTTACTAATAAATCTCTTCCTATTAAGGGAGTAGAACATTGTATGACAATTAAAAACTCATGATTGAACATCTGACCTTCAAACTGACATGTCAGAGCGAATGTATAGGAGCTCCAACTAGAGCCCTTCTTGACTCCAATTATGGGTATAGATCTAGAGGTGGGCGTGCCAGAGAAGGAATTTAAAACAGAAACCAAAGGCATTAAAATCACTTACCCATGAGATCCATGGTCACCCAGAATGTGTCACAGGAGATGAAGATTTCCATGGACAAGAGAACTGCATATTGCCTTAGGGCCCTTTGATCCTTTCATCAAAGTGGGAGGTGAGGGTTTTGGTTGGCCTGATCCCTCTCTGGGAGCAGGGACAGTCAATCTTCTAGTGCTCTTGAGTCAGGCACATATATTACCTAACGCATGGAATAGGGTCCAGGCTGTAGCTTGGTACAGTCACAGGCCCACTGTCCACTTTTCTTCCAGCCTTTCATTGACTCTGAGTTTTAGCTCAGATGACTTGTGTTTGCTACAGCATGGCCAATTGTGACAGCCATAATTCTGGTCTTTTTCTCAGTCCATATCCTTTCATCTTGATCTATATCTCATTTGTTGAACACAGAAAAAGTTGTCTAGCAAGTGGGTCACATTTATAAATATTGGGCGTCTCTGGGATGCTAGTCTCTGGTGGAAACAAGTTGGAGAGATTCATATCCCCTTGAGAGACAGGTGGGTGTATGAGGACAGGATCATCAACGATATCAATTTCCTCTTCCTTACAGACCTCTTTGGGTACATAGTTTTGGGGCCTTCCCAGAGATAAAGAACTATAAAAGTCTGAACATAAAGGAGTTCACACCACTTTCCTTGCCTTTTGAAAAACTAAAAATAGTATCATCATTTGAACTGCCATTCTGTATCCATCTTTCACTGTCTTGGTTACTTTTTTCTCATTGTTTAGACAAAATACCTGACACCCAACATGAAGGAAGAAAAGGTTTATTTCTTACAGTTTTGGATGTTTCAGTTCATGCTTAGCTGGCTCCAAGGCCAGGGTGGCATGACTGAGGGGCCTCCATTCATGGCCATCACAAACAGCATAAGCGAACAGGGCAAAAGAGGGAAAATACACCTTCTTCCTGCCCTCACACTGTATGCTGGTTCCATCCCTGGGCAGATGCAGCACTTACACCACCAACCCCAGTGCTAGACAATAAACCAATCATGAACACTAGATTCAGCTGTGTCCATGATTTCAAGAGGCTTGGGGGTCCACCTAGACACAAACCATAACACTCACAATTCCCTGTGTTAGTTACTTTTCTGATGCTCAGGAGATCAGGGTAGAGTCCTCCAGGGCTCCCTTTGTCACTTGAGAAACAGTAAACTCTTAAGAAAACAGGGTGGAGTCCATAGGGGCTCAGTTAGAAAGCAAACTCTAGCTGTCTGAAAAACGATATTTTATACATGTATCGAGATGAGACTTTTGCTATCAGGTAGCCGTCTTCTAAAAATGACTGGCAAATTAAACATTACTAGGTTCTTTCACCTCTCCTTCAAGTGTTAGACTCCAGATTATTCTCATCTGAATTGGATGTAATGGGCCAAAAATTGTGCCAAAAGTTTATTTGAAAAGTGAGTGATAAAAGGGTATGGGAGAAACCAGCTCTGCAGAGCAAACTTAGGCAGAGCAAGAGAAAAAGAAGATGAAAGCAAAAATAAAAAGACACTGTGTTTGGGAAATGCAGCATGGGCTACCTTAAGGGGTCATGTGTCCTTTATATTGTCCAAATCTCAAAGAAACCCACAAGGACATCTACATTTCAGTGCTGAGAGGTGGTCTGGATTCCCATGCCTCAGACTGATGTCAGATCTAGACCATCCTATTGAATACCTGCTAGAGTTCTCATAATAAATCTATGTGCAGGGCTTTGGAAACTGTTCTGTGCATATATTCCAGGATCTTGTAATTAATGGGTCCCATCTACTTCCCTACCAGCTTTGCCATGCCCTAATCTCCTATCTCACTTTGATAAGGCAGTAGTAGAAATATTTTTTTTCATTTGAGATAAGAGGGAAAAAAATCTTTAAAAGTTCTAAGTACAAGGTTAGCTGTACTTTGCATACTTGCAGCTGCTTGAGTTGATCTTTATCATAAGTTCCCTTTGTTTTGCTCAGGCCCTCAGGCACATATTTTTAAATTACCTGAATTGCTATTAGAAAAAAGAGGTGATCTAATCTCTCTAATTCAAAAGAGAAGTGGGTAGGAGACCCATATATTCCCTAAAAGTGGAGGTTTTAACTCTTATTTATAAGGGTGAGATTCCTGGTGTCCATGAAGTCAGTTGAAAAAAAGAAAATGCCAAACAAACATGGCTGACCCATGAGACTGACTCACATGATGAACCTGTAACGTATATAATATACGGGAAGAAGGGGAGAACCAGCAGAGGCCACCAGGCTTGTGTAAAAGCAATATGGCATGGAATTTATTGTGCCTGGGTTCAGGCAGAGAGCACAGTAAGACCATTTGCTGCAAACAAAGAGAAGTGTGTCCCTTTTTATAGGGATGGAGAGAAGGCAGGGGACATTAGATGGGAAGATCCCAATAAACATCTGTGGCTAAAAGTCTCTTGCAGTCTCGCATCTCAGTGGGCAGAATTCTTGACTATACAGTGTAAGTTTTCGAGTGTCTCCAGATGTCCGCAGATGTGCCAGAACCTGCAAAATTCTGTGTCTTATCTCCTTTCCTGTGCTTGCCTTGGACCATGCAGGGAACTGAGCTAAGTTCCCTGCTGAGAGCTGAGTTTCCTGCAGAGAATAGTGCTTCTGCTGGCAAGCAGGCTGGGGGTTAGGACAGTCAGATCCAATTCGAACCTCACAGAAACGAAATGACCTCCAAACATGGTAGAACCATGTACCTAACTAATAAGATGAAACCAAAATGGCTGCCAAACATGGCAGAAAGATGAACTAAGACCAAATATGGCCCTGAGAAAATGACTCACTAAGGATACCCAGAGATAAAAGGTCATTTAGGGGAAAAGCACACATGAGACTTTGAGCACACATAGGCTCCCAAAAGAGTGAAAAAGCTAAACAAAATACCAGAGAAGACAAAAACATGAAGGAAAAAAAAAGCATACTAAACTCCAGATCAGACACATGGAATCTGAATGATCTGTTCTGGTACCAGACTGATAACAGGCTCTGGCAACTGTTAAGTGACTAGTATCCACAATGACTGAGTGAAAACCGGGAAGTGAAAAAAGAAAAGGGAAGATAAATTTAAGGAGGATCTGTGGGCCTCTATTACCAGCTGGGAAAACACAGATGCTGTGCCCTTCCCCTCCCCCGCCCAGAGGGCGGAACACACTGGGAAACTGTTCCTGGAACCATGCAGCAACGTCCTGAGTCCTCAGTTTCCATTAACTTTTATTACCCTCTAGTTCCCTGCCTTTCCCTGACATACAAAATCAGAAAAAAATATCAAAGGACTTGAGACCTTTGAGAGTTGAAAGCCCATCCTGGGGGAGAAGAGACAAGGAGTTTGCAGCTTTTTTAGAGGAAACAAAGAGGGAAAGAAAAAAAACTAAACCAGTGCTTCTCAGCTTGGGTCCATAGATTTCACAGAGAGAGAAACAAAACCATTCCCAAAGGCTGTTAGCGCTTCCTGACTGGCTTCACCAAAATATGTTACCGGGTTCTAGGTTCTGGGGACTCCTAGAGATTCTTTGTAGATTTTTCTTTTCCTAAATAAAGAATTAAACAAGTACAAAAGTTAGTGAGGTTTTACATTTATTAATGGTAGGAAAAGAAATGTTCTGTACAGTGAGTGTGGGCCAGTTAAAGGTAGAAAAGGAAGTACATTCTTCAAGAGCAGGGTGGACCACTACCAAAGAGAGAGTACAGTGGCCAAAAGCTTAATCATAGCCATCTTTTTTATCTCCCACTCCTCAGGCTTCTCAGGTCTAGGCTGTCCTATCAAAAACCTACCTGAGTCCTCAAGAGAAGGCAGGTGCAGGCCTTGGCTGCATGTATCCTGGAACTCTGTGATTGACAGGTCACTTGTACCCTTGTCCAGCCAATTAGCTATGCTCTAATCTCTTGCATCAAAAAGGTTGGTCACAGGACAGCGCTGGAGGAGGATCCCACCAAGATGAAAAACCCATCCTACCTATAGAAGTAAAGTGCAGGAGACTGGGCACAGTGGTGCACACCTGTAATCCCAGCACTAGGGAGGCTGAGGCAGGATTGTTGTGAGTTTGAGGCTGTCTGGTGCTACATAGTGAACTCATGGCCAACCTGAACTACATACCCAGACCTTGTATTAAAAAAAAAAAATCCAGGGGATTTAGCTCAGCAGCATAAGTGCCTGCCTTGCAGTGCACGGTCATGAATTGGATCCCTAGTTACAAAAAAAAAAAAAAAAATCCAAACAAACTAAAGAGGAAGAATTAAGTTGCATGTCTGCAAACTCTTATCACAGAAAAAGAATGTCCAGAATGTATTAGTTGTAATAGGCTAACTAAGAAATAAAAATCCGATCCAATTAATCAAGGGTAAAGGAGTTTTATTGCCAAGCCTGGCAATGCAGTCCCCCGATAACCGGTCTAGAGACTGCACGCCTTACAACTAAGGGAGCCTGTTTTTATAGAGGAGCAACGCAGCTGATTGGTGGGTAGGCTGATAAGAACACGGGGAGTGAGCTGGTTGGTCATTTTAGGGCGGTAAAATTTCAAAATTTAGGGCGGCAAGTGAAGCGTCATTTCGGGGAAAAGGAAACTTTTCTAAGAAACAGAAACTCACTCCAGAACTTATCTTGTGGCTAGAACAAGGACTTAA
>PVLA01013753.1:0-34826 GCA_004027455.1 Hydrochoerus hydrochaeris | reverse complement strand
CTAAGATCTCAGACATACAGCATAAAAACAGAATATTAAAAGCTGTCAGAGAAAAGACACAACTCACCTATCAAGGAAAGCCATTAGAATCACGGCAGACTTTTCAGCACAAACCCTCAAGTCAAGAAGAGCTTGGAGTGAGGTATTTCAAGCCCTGAAAGAAAACAACCTTCAACCCAGACTGAGGTACCCAGCAAAATTTTCATTCAAATTTAATGGAGAAACAAGATACTTCCATGACAAAGAACAACTGAAGAAATTTATGTCCACCAAACCAACCTTAGAAAGAGTACTGAAAGACATACTAGAAAGAGATAAAAATGACCACAATCCCCAAAACAACATAAAGAAAACACCAGGTAGGATAAGCAATTAAATAAGAGGAAAAGTGGAAAGAAACAACTGGAACATAACATGGCAAAGTCAAGCCAGTACATATCGGTTATATCCATAAATATAAATGGCCTCAAATCACCTGTAAAAAGAAATAGATTGACAGAATGGATCAAGAAACAGGATCCCACAATATGCTGTATACAAGAAACACATCTGACCCAAAAGGAAACTCATAGATTAAAAGTCAAAGGATGGAAAACAGTATTCCATGCAACAGGAACTCAGAAAAAGTAAGGAGTAGCTATTCTATTTGCAGACAACGTGAACTTCAAACCTAAAATGATTAAAAGAGATAGAGAAGGTCACTACATACTTGTTATTGGAAAAATTCAAGAGGAAGAACTAACAATTATAAATATATATGCACCAAATACAGGAGAACCCAACTATATAAGACAGATACTAACGGACATGAAAAACCAAATACACAAGAATACAGTTATATCAGGAGATCTTAACAGCCCATTGTCACAAAGAGATAGATCAACTAGACAAAAAGTCATCAAAGAAATAACAGAACTGAATCATGCCTGTGAGCAATAAGACTTAGTAGACATTTACAGAGTGTTCCACCCAACCACATCAGAATACACATTCTTCTCAGCTGCACATGGGACATTCTCCAAAATATACCATATATTATCCCATAAAACATTGTTAAGTAAATGCAAATGTATTGAAATCATACCATGCATAATATCTGACCATAGTACACTGAAATTGGAAATTAATGGCAAAAGAAATTGTAAAACCTGCATAAATACATGGAAATTAAATAACAGCCTTTTGAACAACCAGTGGGCTACAGATGAAATTAGAGAAGAAATAAAACAATACCTACAATTCAATGAAAATATAGAAACAACATACTGTAACCTGTGGGATGCAATGAAAGTGGTCTTAAGAGGGAAGTATATAGCAATAAATTGTCATATCATGAAAACAGAATGAGCACAAAAAACAACCTAATGCTCCATCTCAAGCTTCTACAAAAAGAAGAGCAAGCTAAACCCAAAGCTCATAGAAGAGAGGAAATTGTAAAGATTAGAGCAGAAATCAATGCAATTGAAACTAAAAAAACAATACAAAGAATTAATGAATCAAAAAGCTGGTTTTTTGAGAGAATAAGCAAAATAGACAAACCCCTAGCTAACTTTATCAAGAGAAAGAAAGAAAAAAACCCAAATTCATGCAGTAAGAACTGAAAAGGGAGAAATTACTACAGATTGCATGGGAATTCAAAAGATCATGAATACCTACTTTGAAAATCTCTACTCACATAGAGTGGAAAACACAAAGGAAATGGACAGATTTCTAGAAACATATGGACTACCAAAGCTCAGCCAAGAAGATACAGCAATTTTGAACAGCCCAATATCAGCTATTGAAACTGAAAATGTAATTAAAAACTTACCAACAAAGAAAAGCCCAGGTCCTGATGGATTCACAGTTGAATTCTACAAGAAATTTGGAGAAGATTTGATGCCAATACTCCTTAAACTCTTCAATGAAATGCTGAAAAAAGCAATCCTCCCTAAATCATTCCTGGAGGCAAGTATTACTCTGATACCAAAACCAGAGAAAGATCCAACCAAAGCAAAGAACTACAGGCCAATCTCACTAATCAACACTGATGCAAAGATTCTCAGCAAAATACTGGAAAATAGAATGCAGCAAATCATCAAGAAGATTATACATCATGACCAAGTGGGATTCATTCCAGGAATGCAGGGATGGTTTAACATACGCAAATCAATCAATGTAATACACCACATCAACAGAGCCAAACACCAAAACCACATGGTCATCTCAATAGATGTAGAAAAAGCTTTCAACAAAGTCCAACACATGTTCATGATAAAAACTCTTCAGAAACTTGGAATACATGGCATCTACCTCAACCTTATAAAGGCCATCTATGACAAACCAACAGCCAACATTATACTAAATGGACAAAAACTGAAAGCTTTCACTTTAAAATCCTGAGCAAGACAAGAGTGTCCACTATCACCACTCCTTTTCAACATAGTTCTGGAAACACTAGCCAGGGCAATCAGACAAGAGAGAGAAATAAAAGGAGTAAAGATTGGAAAGGGAGAAGTTAATGTATCACTATTTGCAGATGACATGATACTCTATATAGAAGACCCAAAAAACTCCATTAAAAGACTACTAAAGGTAATAAACAAGTTCAGCAGTGTAGCTGGATACAAAGTCAATGCTCAAAAATCAATAGCATTCCTGTACATAAGCAAAAAACTCACTGAGAGAGAAATTATGGAAATATCGCCCTTTACAATAACATGTAAAAAAAAGGAAATACTTAGGAATCAATCTAACTAGAAATGTAAAAGACCTATATGCTGAAAATTATACTATGCTGAAAAAGGAGATTGAAGAGGATATTAGAAAATGGAAGGACACTCCTTGCTCTTGGTTAGGAAGAACCAACATTGTGAAAATGGCCATACTCCCAAAACTGTTATACAGATTTAATGCAATCCCATCAAAATACCATTGACATACCTCCCAGATCTAGATAAAACACTACTAAAATTCATTTGGAAACAGAAGAAACCTAGAACAGCAAAGGCAATTCTAGACAACAAAAGCAAGGCAGGAGGCATCTCAATTCCTGACTTGAAACAGTACTATAAAGCCACAGTGATAAAATCAGCTTGCTACTGGCAAAGAAATAGAATGGAACAGATTAGAAAATGCAAGCACAGCTACAAAGACACTTAGCCACCTGATATTTGACAAAGGGGCTAAATATGTCCTCTGGAAGAAGGATAGTCTCTTTAATAAATGGTGTTGGAAAAATTGGCTCTCTACATGCGGAAGACTGAAACTAGGTCCATGCATATCACCATGCACAAAACTAAAGTCTAAATGGATCAAAGACCTCAATATTAAAACAGAAACACTAAATCTACTGGAAGACAAGGTAGGTAGAAATGTTGGAGACATAGGGGTAGGTTGAGAATTCATGAACAAAATGCAAACTGCACTGGAAACACTTCAAAGAATCAACAAATGGGATCTCATATTATTGAAAAGTTTCTGCACTTCAAAGGAAATCACCAACAGAGTGAAAAGAAAACCAACAGAATGGGAAAGAATTTTAGCCGGCAACCCCTCAGACAAAAGACTTTTGTCCAGAATTGAAAAACATCAAGCCCCCAAAATTCAAAGACCCTCTCCAAAAATGGGCATCTGAGATGAACACACAGTTCTCAGAGAAAGATATACAAATTGCAAATAAATACATGAAAAAATGTTCACCATCACTGGTCATTGGAGAAATGCAAATTAAAACAGCATTGAGATTCCACCTCACTCAGGAAAGAATAGCTGCTATCAGGAAATCAACTGACAACAAATGTTGGCGAGGCTGCGGGGAAAAAGGAACACTACTCCACTGTTGGTGGGAATGTAGACTGGTGCAACCATTATGGAAATACATATGGAGAATTCTCAGATTAGGATTGGAAGCCCCATTCAATTCAGCTATTCCCCTCCTGGATATTTTCCCTGAAGAACTGAAAAGTTCATATCACAGTGATATATGTGCACCCATGTTCATAGCAGCACAATCTGTGATAGCTAAATCCTGGAAACAACCAAGATTCCCATCAACTGCTTAGTGGTTGAAAAGGATGTGGCACTTTTATACAATGGAATATTACTCAGCTATAAAAAGGATGATCTTGAGGCCTTCATAGGCAAATGGAGACAACTTGAGACTATCCTCAAGAGTGAAGTAAATAAGAATCATATTTATAAATATTATATTGTGTCTTTAGTGTAAAAAGTAAATAAGAACTAATAGTGTAATAAAACCAAAATGTGTAATTGCTATTGTAAAAAAGAGAGGAAAAGAAAGTGCTCTAAATGATATAACTGCATGTATGTTTGAGTGTGTAAAATAGATGACCATATTGCTGAATCTTTGTTGGATCTTTGAGCAGAACTGTTTGTAGTCTGACTGTGTGAATATTTACTATGTACCCTTTAACTTTGTAACTTGAACAACTACATCCAGGATGACAGTATGTAATTTATAAATTGCTGATTTCTTAGTGGGGCTTTTTCTCATTCTCCTTTTTCTTTCTTTCTTTTAGAATTCTGTATTGTTGCTACCCTTTTTTCTGTTTTGCTTTTTTTTCTTCTCTTTAAATAAAACTTTAAAAATTGTAAATTGTAAAAAAAGAGGAAATAGGAAGCGCTATAAAAGATATAGCTGCATGTATGTTTAGGTGTGTGGGATTGATGACCATATTTCTAGGTTCTTGTTGGATTGTTGAATGGATCTGTTTGCACTCTCACTGCTTGAGTGTCCACTTAGTGTGCTTTAATTTTGTAACTTGAATAACTATTTCTGAAAGAACAATATGTAATTTAACAACTAGTGATTTTTTACTGTTTATCTTCTTTTCTTGAAATTCTGTAATATTTCTACCTTTTTCCTGTTTTTTCTCTTTAAATAAGAGAAAATCTGTTTAAAAATGTTCAAATTCTTTGATTTTGCAATTCTTCTCTGAGAAATCTGGTTTTGGATCATAATCCCAAATATGAAAGTTCATTAGGAAGAATTTGCAAATAATCTAAATACGGTATTCAACATAAGAACAGTGGTGTAGTTAGTCAATAGAGCATTGTACTGATTCTCAAAATTTTCTTTTTCTGGCCTAGAGGTCTGGGAAACAGGTAGCATTTACCTCCTATAACTGCCACTTTACGAAAGACCCATAGGATAACTATTGACCAATTTTTGCTTTAGTGCCTTCATTTATCATTAGTAAAATGTAGGTAACAACAATATTTACAATATCACAGTAAGAAATTTAGATGTGTTACTATATGTAAAATTCTTACAGTAATGTCTCACATATGCATTAAAGAAACACAACTTATCTATATTATGGGATCATAACTTTGCTTTTAAAAGAAGCTGAATACATTTGAAATCATTGAGAGATTTGCTACGGTTTAACAATTAATAGGATAGTGGATTGAGGCTTATTTTGTTCACCATGTTTCTTTATTTTAAAAAATTATTAAGGCATTTTATAATGAAAAAATAATTCTTCAAAAATAAGACTTATCTAATCACTTCTTATAGTAGTAAAATCATTTGAATAGGTGGACAAGGTTACATATACTGGGTTTGCATATAGCTTTGCTGGGAGCTATGAAGACATTGATTAAAAACTTAGAAATTCATGCTATTTCTGAGGAACTTTTTTTCTAGAACTTATTAAAAATCCTACTATTATGATTTCCAAAGTGAGCGTGCTCTTTCATCCACATTACGCATTCCGATGTAGACACTATTTTAAAACCAGTCTGATGGCTCCCATTGTATCATAGAAACATAGTCTAGGATGTCTCACAGGCTGGCCTGTTCAGCATAACCTAGTGGGGACAGCACTTTCTTGGGATGAAACCAATCATCCTTGGTCAAGATTCATGTTAATTTTTAGAGAAGCTTTTAGCAGAAAGATTTTCCGATTTAGAAAACACTTCAAGAGATTTAAAGAGCTCCCAGGTCTATTCTAAACCTCATTTGCAATGATTAGAGCTGTGTACCAGCTATCCTAGGATTTCTGATAATGATTTTTGCATTAATTTCTGTTGTTTCAGGAATTTATGTAGATAAGGCTCATCTAAGCTTGTCAATCTTATCACCCTAAGATGGTAAGAAGGTTAAATACAGGCTAATTGGGATGACTTAAAATGGGTTGTAGGAGGTTGCCGGCCCAACTCAGGCAACAAAGATAGCCATCACTTACTGAGTGTTAGGAAGGTGTCTGGTACCTTACCGAATGTGTCTACTACCCAGTTAAAAATACCCAATGAAGATGTACTAATTTTCTGTGTTTTAATCAGTTTTGTTCCCATCAGGTTAAAGGAAAAGGTCAAGAATATGACCTTGTGGCCCTGCTCCTTTCTATCTCTTTTCACCTAGAAACATTAGTAAAATAAGTAGAGAAGATGGAGCAGAAGACCTTCTGTTTTGGTCTTTGACTCAAGGGCAGAAATTTCCACTGAAACGGGCCATTGGAGAATTTCTTGGGAGAAAGATCATATTATATTGCCCAATGATCTTTTTCAGGTGGAGAGGACAGCAGAGTGACCTATTCCAACGGCCCATTGCTAAACCCAGGATGCTTATCTATCTTATGTGCCCTTCCATTTTCTCCATGTGCCTCGTGTCTTCTGCCTAATAGGCCACTATCTTCTTGAGTGTGGGAAATATTGAAGAGATATAAGGTTCCTTATATTCCTAAGATTATGGTTCTGGTCTTTTCTTTCTGGTCTCACCCCATCTTTATTCCACAAGGAATCCTTTTTATCATAGAACCCCATTCCCATTAAGTCCATTGACATGAACTAAACTCCTGATTCTGACTGCTGTTCTAGGTTCCCAAGAGTCTCGTTGATTTTCCCGTTCTCTTCTTGAGCTGTTTTTCAACATTTCAGCTTGAGTGGTCGGTGCCTGGACAATACTATTTCTATTAACTATCTTGCTTTTCTGTCACACTAGACCTCATTTTTGAGCCCCTTAATTTAGATCATTTACCCTTATTCCTTTCTGTCCTATCAAGCTGATCTATGGTAGCATCCTAATCTTTCCTTGGCAGCTCACAATCAGCTAAACTTTAAATCTTGAAGCTTAAATTTCATACAATGAAACATGTAAAACAGAATTTTGCAATAAATTTAAAGAAATGGAGCTTAATTTATCTTAATAGCTTCCCTTGAATCTATACCTTCAATTGTTAATAAGCCACATCACAGAGGAAATTATTTCAGTGATTGATTATGTATCTTCTAATTCAATTTTAACTTGTTGAGATCCATAAATAAAAATCTTTTAAAAATAAATGCATAACAGCTTCTTAAGTAGTCATGCATTTCTTTTAAATCACAAGAAAATAATTATTATTGAACTATGTTCATGTAATTTAGATCATATATATCTTAGCAAGTGAAATATATTCATTATAGGAAATAATCACTTATTTTATAACCTTCAGTGGAAATTTTGTTAATTGATCTCTACTTAACTAATTCTCTCTTTTTTTTCCCTTGGTACTAGGGATGAAACTCATGACCTCATACTTGCCAGGCAGGTGCTTACAACACTGAGCTAAATCCCCAGCACTCTTCTTAACTAATTCTCAAGCAACAGAATTCATGCTGGTTAATTTAAAGAGAAAAGCAATTTATTGGAAGGTTATCAAATAGAAACCTACATAGCCAGAGACTACAAATATTCAGAGAAAAATAAGCTTTGAAAATCAGTCATCCAAACTTAGATGGTATTACAGGAACTTGGATCTCTGGACACTGCTGCTGGACTTCTGTTGAGTCATTGATACTCAACACCACACACATCTTCTTGGTCCAGGCTCTCAACAAACTTTCCAATCATTTATATGAGTAATTACTCAGTTACCCCCAGTCTTCTACTTCTAAAAATCAAGATCCTGAGAAGATAGGAATTTTCTGATTTGGGGGCCATATTTTCTCTGGTTCACAGTAGATACAGAAAGCTTGGAATGTCTTCTGAATTAATAAGGAAAATGAGAAAAGGACTTTTGACTTCCAACAAAACTTACACAAATAGGTTTCCCTAGCTAAGAAAAAAACTTGGACATTAGGGCATGATTACACACACACACACACACACACACACACACACACACACACGGTTGATGTCCACTCATGTAATAAAGCTTATTCAGTCTTCCCTTTAAACTAAACTTTCCCACTTTATAACATATTTTTATGTTTCTCTATTCATCCTCTAGATATAACACAAAGAGCTTTACATGTAAACATATAGAAAAGAAAGTCTAGAGTAGAAATAGTTTTCCAAACCCATTTCAAAAACAACTTAAAAATATATTATTAGAGAAATTCTTTTCTCTTAGTGATGATTAAGTAATTCAGACAATATATTTAAGTTCATTTGAAAAAGATGATTTAAAAATTTATTCAAAAGCATCAGAGAAGGTATAAAATAGTGAAACAAGAGCAGATGGGATGTAAATGGAAGGGCAGGCCTAAGGGACTCAATGACATTGATATTTAAGGTCACATTCACAATGTGTGATTAAAATTTTGGTGACTATTTAAATTTTTAAATTTATTACAACAAAAGACACAGGACCATTAATCCACCTCAGAGTACTCTTCCTCACTTCAGACACACTTCTCTATCATTATTGTTACCTTCTGAGGCTGTTCTAGAGGTCCTCTTCGGTGTCTTTGCAAGGTGTGATAAAAAATACAAAGAGTACAATCCATATAGAGATAGCCACAACTGCACAACCAGAGACAATCATGAAAGGAAGCTTTCAGAACTGCTTCAGAAAGTGTCAAGAGCAATGAGATAAGTATATTGAAGTGTGTATGTAAGGGGGTGTTTTGAGAGATATTGTCATTGTGTCTTTTACTGTAACAATTTTTTAAAAGTTTAACATTTACCATGATCATACCTTATATCTAAGGGTATTTGGTAAGCCAGAGAGAGGTAACTTAAGGATGAAAAGCTGACCAATAGTTTTGTAACTTTGTAGAGAAGAGAGGTAGGGGCAGAACTAGAGCTTTTCAAGAATAACCCAGACACATCTCCATCATATTGACTTGAGAATGCCTAATGACTCTACCCTTGTACTCAAAAAGCAGAATATAGTTCAACTTCAAATTATTTCAGTCCAATACATTGAGTTAATATGATCCAGATGGCTGGTCCAACATAACCGAATCAAACATAAATGCTCTCTAGAGAATCAAATATAATTGCTCTCTAGAGAACTCTTCTAGACCACAGAGTATTCATTTATATATGTAAATTTTGCTAATGTAATATTTGTAACAGAATTTAAAAAGCATCAAGGAGGCAAGATTTTAAAGAATTAAAACTGGCAGAAATAAGCCAAACAACTATATGGTTTCTAAGTATTGAAGTCATCAGACATACACTTTGAAATCACCATCCTTTCTATTCATAGGGAGATAAAAAAAACACAAGATTTTGCATTTTCCAGAAACCTGGAAACAATATGATGAAAGTCTAAGACTGAAATATGAAAAAGAACTGAAATACAAGCATGGCAGGGGATGCTAATGGCATTTTAAAAAATGAGATTAAAATTAGTAGATTAGGTCAGTGGAAAATACAAAGCCAATAGAAGCAAGATACAATAGGATATAAAACACAAAAGAGAGAGTAAGACTGATAAGACTAAGTAAAGAGGTCAATCACACATCTTAGTAAATCACAAAGAAAAAGGGAGACAGAGAGAGTAATGCAACAGCAATCTTTGGTGAGATAATGGACAAACACTTTCAAAATATAAACATGGACTGTAAGCATAAAGTAGAAAGCAACAAGTGACTTCTACATCTGTTACACATCATACTAGGACTTCCAAAATCCAGTGCCAAGAGGTGAAAGAAAACAACAGAAGAAAAATATAAAATAGGGTGGAAATATGTTTTAGTGGTAGATCCTTGCTTAGCATGCATCAGGACAGCACTTCAAAAAATAAAGAAGGAAGGAAAGAAAGAAAAAAGGAAGGAAGGAAGGAAGCAAGGAGAAAGAAAGAAACAAAGAAAGAAAGAAGAAAGAAAACAGAAAAAAAGGAAAGAACAGCCTGAAATGAGTCAGAATTACAGTCAATGTAGAAAAAAAATGAGATCACATTTTAAAGAAATAAAAATATTTTCAAAAATACATCCTGTTATATATTTTATTAACTGACATAGTAATTTTACAGCTTTATAGGGCACAGTGTGGCGTTTCATATATATATATTATGTGCCCATAATCTCAACACTTTAGGAGGCTAAGGCAGGAAAATTGCAAGTTCAATTTTCAATTCCAGGCTAGACAATTTAGGGACTGATAGAGAATCTGTCTCAAAATGCTCAAAGTAAATAAATAAATAAATGATAGATAGATAAACAAATAAATCATTCACTCACTCTGAGGATGTAGTTCTGTGTCCTGAGTACCTATTCCAGTGACTCTCTGGATCAGACTAGGAATATTAGAAATTCTTTACCACAAATATTTCTCATTTATTTGTGTAGGGAGCATAGAGATCATCTGTATACAGTAACTACAGTTCAAATAACAATTAGTTGTTTCAGCCACTGTCATTTGATTGTGCACTATAACATTAGAAGCTATTTTTTGCTCCTATCCCACTGCACACTGTACTCACCTACTGCCCTCTATCTCCGTCTTTCCAAACCTTCGATTCCTGGCTAGCACATTCTGCTTCTAACTTGATGAACTCTATCTTTCAGCTTCCAAGAACATGCAGTATTAGCCTCCTGACTGATTTGTTCCAGTTAATATAATATCTGCCAGTTCCATTCATGCTGACACAAGTGTCAGAGTTTAAAGATACATTTTAAAGGGGAAAATTGTATGAATACACAGGTAAATCTAATGTGATAAATGGTATTAATATTAACATTTACAGGTGTTACAACATAATATTCAGTAATAATAGTGTATAGATTAGGGATGGATAAATGTACTTTAATAATGATCTAAAATTCTTATATGATCTACAAACAAAATTTTAGGTTTTTAAATTTAAAATTTGCATTTCATAATTTCTAAGAAAACCATTAAGATAATTATAAAAGAATACATAACTTCCAAGTTAATGGGTAATGTATGATGAATAAAGAAATAAACTATAATTATTTTAAATGGAGAAAAGAAAGAAGAGCAACATAATTTGGATGAAAAATAGAAAACACTAAGTATCAATATTTTCTTAAACTCAATTATAACAGTAATTATATTAAATACATGTGATCTTTAAATCTTTCAATTTGAGTAATACAGGTTCAAAAATGAAGTTAGTCTATCTGCTACTTACAAAGACACACCTACAATAAAAGAAAAAAATTAAAAACAAAATATGGAAAATATGTGTGATACACAGTCCAAATAAAAGTTGGAATAGCTATAGGAATATAAGATAAAGATAAATTTTAAGAACATTTGATAATCAAAGTGACCCTTCCTAATGACAAAATGTTCAAGTCACTTGGAAGAATTAAATGTCTATTTCTTATTAATCTAGTAATGCAACTTCAAAATCAAAATTAATAGAATACAATGAATGACAAATCAAAAATTATGAGGGATCTTTAAATAAAATTATTTTAATGACTAATTTAATAAGCAAAGATATTAACAAAGACATAGAAAGTTCAAAACTATTTAAACAATGAGAATAGCCAACTTGATTTAATGGAATATATGTATATAACCTTGCATCTATGCTTCTAAGTAATATGTTCTTATAAGAATGTATTAGTTACTTTTCTCATTGTTGAGACAGAATACCCAATACCCTAAATTAAGGAAGGAAATGTTTATTTAGCTCACAGTTTGTGGAGTTTCAGTTCATAATTAGCTGGCTCAAAATCAGGGTGGTATAACAGACAGGTTTTACAGAGGAGAAAAAATTCATGGTGAGCAGAAGTTAGCAAAACAAACAAGGGACAACTACAGCTCTTTCTATCTCTTATATTTTACCTAGGCCACTTGGGGAGGTGGGGTAAGCACTCACACCCTTAATCCTAGTGCCGTTGATCCTAGCATCACACCATGAATTAATTCCAGTGTCATTGTTATGTCTTGTGTTTAGGTGTCCTCCCAAAGTCTCATGCCATCATAGGTGAGCTTTTTCAAAGGTGACTGAATCTAGATTTATGTGGTTGATTCATGGTACAATACTAGGACTAAGTGTACTTCCATTAAGGGAATGTGATTAGTAAATCAGTGCACTGATCAGTTTGGCATAGTCCTGGCTATGATTAAGGGCATGAGTGCTACATTCCCTCTAGGGTGAGTAAACCACTTACAATATAGGGACAAAAAGAAATTTGTCTTTGTTGCTTTTCTATCTTGTAGGCGCCATGAATTTTTCTCCTCTGTGATGGCCCCCTGCAAAACTACTCTGCCTTGAAGCCAGCAGACTATGGACCGAAACCTCCACGAACCATGAGCTCAGTGAAGCTTTTCTTCCTTGACTTTGAGTGTCAGGTGTTTTGTCTCAGTAACAAGAAAAGAACTAAGATAGTTGCACACTCCAGGCCCAGCCACCTCTAAAAAAGCTCCACTTTTGACTGCATGAGGTTGTGGTAGACACAAGACATAACAAAAGCATAATGGAACATTTTCAAAAATTGACCAGAATGTGGCAATAAAGCAAATCTCAGCAGAATACAGATTCTCTGAATATAGTGGGTTTAATGTATATACAGATATAGATATCATCTTTAGCAAAAAGTAAAATTTTAACATATTCATACAAATATACTGTATGAAATCAAACTGAAAATTTGAAAATGAGAACACCAAATCTTGGATGGTATAAAGTTTACAGGGACATTTAAAACTATGTATTAAAAATGAGTAAGATTATAAAGACAATAAAAACATAAGAAGAAAATGGGCACCTTCATGCCAGTAAAGTTCAATATTTCATTGAAATATGTAAATTGGTTAAAAAAGCACATCTTGTCTTGGATGTAGCTTCATGACAGAGCATGGACCTGGTGTGTGTGAGGACCCAAGTTCTATCTCCAACACCCACAAAAAAAGTCAAAACAAAAACCAAAGAAAACCAAAAAAACTCAGCAACCATAAGTAGAAATCAAATATGGCAAGAATTCCACATGAAATTGGCATACAGAGTCCACCCAAAAAAAATATAGGCACATTTCAGGAAAAGAAAAATAAAATGATGTTTTTCCAACAGATGGTGCCACTTCATATTGGGGACCCTAGAGGATGTCAGACATCACAGAAAGCCCACTGCACTGCTGACCTTTAGAGAAGAAACTGAAAATGCATGTACAACAATCTCAATGACCAAGGCTACCCAAGCAGCAGTTCACCTGAGCAATATTATGTTTGGAAGCTACTGGCCACCACCTTGAGCACCTCTTGTAACTGTTGAGGCCAATGATAACTTGTACTAATTCTATGATGTCTCAATAAGCTTAGTATTAAAATATTTAAACAAGTTTTTCCTGTAGTATGTATATTTTTTTTGTCAGACTCTATGTACTGGAGACAAAAGCAAAACGGATGCTGTACCCATCTCTATTCAATGCTTTTCTAGAGATTTGCATCAGAAAAGTCATGCTAGAAAAAGAAACAAAATGTTAATCATACAGGGAAAAAGACATATAATTGTCATTTTAAACATGATGATTGTTTTTGTAGGAAATCCAAAAGAATATAGAGATAAATTATTAGAGTTTAAAGAGGAAAAAGTTATATTAAAATCAATTAAATTGCTGCAAATCATCGACCAATAGAATATAAAAGTTAAAATATAGCTATAATTTATAAACTTTCAAATACTTAGCAACAAAAAGTAGGCAAGACCTTTACACTGGAAACTATAAACTTTATTGGGGAAATTCACTGGAGAGACATTCACTGACTAGACCCTTGCTACTCAAAGTATGGTCTACTGACAGCAATATCAGCTAGAAGATAGAAGCTTATAAGAAATTCAGAATCATGGGCTCCCTCCCAGACTTGCTGAAGCAGAGACTGTATTTTAATAATATCACTTTATGAATTGCATGTTTATTTTAAAATCAGAGAAACAATGGTTTAAAAACTCAATATGAAAACATCTGCCATTACAAACATATAAATTTGAACCATCTTAAAAATTCCAACAGTTGTGTGTGCAAGTGTGATTGTGTATATATGAAAATTGATATACTGATTGTAAATAATGTCTATTAAAATATTAAGTGCCAAGGAAGCTGAGATGATTTTGAAAAGCAAAATGGAAAAATTCAGTACACTGAATGAAGACTAAAGGGCTTTAATCACAGTATATTGAAATATATAAAGACATGTAGATATAGGTAAGGAATGTGAGCATGTATGTGTGTGTAAGTCTGCATGTGTCCCTGTGTGTTACAAAGACTTTATTTTATTTGAATCCAGGACTTGGTTAAGCAGCAGTATGAGCAAAGCTATTATCTTTGCATCTGATGCTGGAGCCTCAAACCTACAAGTGTTAAGACCTCAAGATGATGTCTGTAAGCATCAGGCCTCCTCTAGACAACAGGAAGAGAACAGGAATGTCAGCAAGATGGAATACAGCAATGGTGAAACTATAAGCATAAGCTGGAATCCAAGGACCAGCTGAATCCACTGTCACCTTGCTTCATCTCAATAATATGGGAGTCTTGCAGAAGAATGTGGACTGTCTATCGTGTTCCTAACCCATATGATGTAGGAAACACTTAAAGACCCAAAATATGGTAAATCAGATGTATTCCTAGTTGCTCTGCCACACTGAGGTGACCTAGAATAAGAAAAGTGCCTAGTGATCCTGCCTCAATCTTAGAAGCATATAGATCTGACTGCTGCTTTAATTCCATAACCCATATCTTCATCAAAATGTCTATTGTAGCCCAATTAAACCTTTAGGAAAAACATTTAGGAAAGAGAATCATAGGAAACAGTTTGGCTTAGGTAAGTTCACTCATTACAAACCCATCACTAGGTATAGCATTACTGCAAAGATATAAGCCAAATGCAATAGATCTCTAAATACTTGATTAATAAAGTAACCAAGGAAGAAAGTATAGACTTCAAGTTTTCTTGATTCCATTTCTCCTCATCTTGTTTTTTATCTTAATATATTTGCATTCAGAAAAAAGTCTATGTAGCTTGGTGCTTGTGTTACCTTTTCATTTCTGTCATACACAGTTGAAATAAACAATTTAAAAGAAGGAAAAGTATATTTTGGCTCACACCTTCAAAGGTTCTAGTTCAAGATCAGTTCCATTGCCTTTGGGCCTGTAGAAAGGCAGAAACATCATGGCAAGGACCATGGGGTGAGGGAAGTACATGGCCAGGACATAGAAAGAAGGGAAGAGCCCAGAATCCCAGTAACCCCATCAAGAGCATTGATCTCTATGATCTAACTTCCTCGCACTAAACCCTACCTCCTCCACCACCTCCCAAAAGTACCACAAGCAGTGAATTAAGCCTTTAGCATTTAAGTGGCCTTTGGAGCCACTTAAGATCCAGATCATAACAATGATTAAAAATGGGAAGATATAACAAGGCTTCAAGTAAATTTTTGAGTCAGCATTCCTAATTGGGTATTACACATTCTGCTGTATATGGAAATTTACTTGACTGTCAATTTTCCCCAGAACATTTATAAATATAATCCTTTTACTGAAAATTTTTTTCAAGCTAAGTTTGGTATAGTTTATTGATAGGCCTTAAGTGCTATAATGTAAAAAGTCTATGTCAGTATTTCACAAAGTCACCTGCACATTGGAGACAATGGACTGTCTCAATCCACAAAGTACTCACCCCCCAAAGACTTGATTGCTGTGTGATCTGGGTGATGGAATTTTTAAAAGATCTCCAGGTGATTCCTGAACAAATTTGGGAACTGTTGTCCTAAAATATTTAACACAGGTGCCCTGAATATTTTGGCTCCAAACTATATTCAGAAAACAAACATCTTCAAACAAGACTTATCTATAACTTAACATAACCTTCCTAATAAACTAAAACAGTTCTTGTTGAGGTTCACTAAGGTCTCTTAACTAAGATGGTTAAGTTAATGGATCAACTTGGCAAGGCCATGCTATCTAGACTCATGATGATGTACTATTCTAGATTTCTTTTAATATGATTACCACTTAAATCACTGGATTTTGAATAAAGCAGATTTTTAAAAATAATATTAGAGTGTCTTGTGCAATCAGCTAAGGGTTTTAAGACAAAAAGGACAGACCTCTCTTGAGGAGCAGTAATTCTACTTCTAGAGTACATCAATTCTTTGCTGTCTCTGCTGCCTTTCTACCAGAAATATTTTTTACTTGTCAGCCTCTACAATTTTGTGAAGTCAATACCACAAAATAAATCTTTCAAAAATAAATATACGTATTTGTGTGCACATGTGTGTATATATACATACACCTGTACCACTACGTCAATTACATTATCATACCCTATTAGTTCTATTTCTCTAGAAAACTCTAACAGAGTAGCCAGTGATCTACATCCATGTTGCCAAAACAAGGGGTCATTTTCAATCCTGACCTACCTTCACATTTTAGTAGCATTGCGACTTATGGATTACTCTTTTTCCTCAGTTACTCATTTTCCTTTTTCTCTTGATTTGTCTTTTTTATTCCCTAGTTGCTTACTTTTACCAGATTAAAAAAATTCTAATGCCTCTAGCATTCAGATTTAATTGGCCTGGGGTGCAACCTGCAAACTGAGATTTAGAAAAGCTTCCTAGGTAGTTAAACGTTTAGCGCCAAAGCTCAGAATCGTTCATCTAAGATCACATGAGGCCTAGCTCTGGTCTGGGTTCATCTACCTGTCAGTACTGATGGGTAGGTTTTATGACTCCCCCTCCTTGTGAGGAAACATCTTTCCTTGCACTCTAAAGTATCTCCGTTTCCAGTTTCCATGACTAAAACTTATCCCAGTTTAAAGGTCATTTTTGTCTTTAAAATACATAAAATTCACTGTGTGTTTCTCTTTGTTTTGTAAGAGAGCAATATTGTTAGTGGATCTAGCTGTCCTCTGTTTTTATTAGCTCTGGACAGAAAAAAGTGAATTTTCCTTTGTCTTCTCTTTGATGCAAGATGGCTACCACTTCTAACCCAGGTGGAGCTCACATTAGCCATATATCCTGAAGGCGTGCTTTCAATTTTCCTAATGCAGAATGGGGTCAGAGCTCAAAATCTTTACTCTTAACTAAACAGGGTCAAAAAGGCAATAGATATTATTTTTATATCATTGTCTTTGCAAAGAGGATGATAGAATGAAATATAATGTAACTCTTTAATATATGAATTTACGTGTGTTAAAGGTCAAATGATATGTTCTGAAGCTAATGAAGGTCCGGAAATGTGCTAATATTTCAGCACCCTAAGTAGAGCTGAGTGTTTTTGCTTTAGGTGTGTGATAGTTTGCTTTCTTATCTTTGGGCCCCCACTGCTATTATTCTAGTCAATTCAATTTGCAAAATGCACTAAAGTAAAAAAAAAAATACTTAGTGCTCAGATTAATATTTTTTTCTGAACCGGCACACCAGCCAGATGTATTGTCATAGCATGTTAGTATATGCTGTTTGATGTTGTGCATCATAGTGTTTTTAAAATATTCACATACTCAATTTAAATTTATGCAATAAAATGAAGTAAAGAATATGCACTTTTAGTTTGCTTTTGTTGGCAGCTATTTATCCACATCACTTTTTTATTTAAATGGCAAATTTCCAATTTTGAAGTTTTATGCGAGTGCCTAAAATCCAGAGAGGGTGAATGTTGTTATTTTCATTGTTTGGGAAACAAAAATGTACCTCTGATAATTTTTGTCTTTGATTACTGCTTCTTCAAAGGATTTAAACCAGAATGAAAGCCTTTGAAATCTTCAGAGATGAGGAGACATGAGAGTTATTCTGTATGCACTGGATAAACAGATGTCTTAGCTTTTTAAACCAATCCAGAAAAATATAATCACAAGCTTCATCAGAAACAGAACAATTTTTGCAGGTGTATAATTGTTTTATATTTTACTAATATGAAATGGAAGAAAAATGTCATTTTATTCCTTTTCCTTGTCTAAAAATTTAGTTCCAATTAACATTTCAGAAAACTTTTTTTTAAAAAAGAAACATCTCTGGAAGCAAGATACATTCCATAGTGAGAGAAAAAAAAATCTCTCTCTGTCATTTTCAGTGCAAATAAAAACCATTAGAAATATATCTATAAATTGCCTGGGAAGTTGAGATGCTAATTGAGAAATTCCAAATTAATAAAAGCCAAATTTCATTCATTTACTCAATGGACCAAATCTTGTAATCAAATTTATTTTGAGCCACCCATTGACTTCTGCATGAGTTTTTCATATGGAATAATTGTAGAATTAAGCTCAGTGCTACTCACTGAGAAAAAAATAAATAAAGCACTTAATAGACTGCATTGTGGCAACTGATGGCCTTAACTGGGTAACTTATTCTTTGGATATGTATGGAATAGCTGTTCACAGATTCACAGCAGTACAGAAATGGACCTAATGATGCAAAGAAGCACATAATCTCGATCCATTATGTTTTCACCCTTTCTAAGATAAAAGTACTTCTCATTTATTTCTCACTTCTTGCATACCTATGAAGCAAGAGAATATACACAAGAAACAAGAGAATCATGCTATACATTGATTAGAATGATTCCTTGTGCCAAGTAAGCATAAATAATTTTGAAATTTACTATCTTAAGTAAGGAATCTGAATAACATTGTACCTTGTAATTCAGCATCTTATTAAATAGTCTGTTTAAGCAATCTTTATAAACATTGCAGATACCTGCACCATTGGATAATTTCTGATGTTTTTGGTGAAAATGAAGGAAAAAATGCAGTCAATTTCCTTATATATATCCTTTAGGAAGCAGGATTTTATTCACCATTATATGTTTAGGACCTTGACCATTGGTTGATGTAAACTTTAAAACAAATCTGAAGTTACTAAATTTGAAGAAAGCATAAAGTATGGTCAAGTGATAATTTTACACACACAAAAAAGAGAAAACAAAAAGAGTTTATAGGGCTCCCAAATAATAGCAAAACAAACTGTTAGTTGAAATATGAAGTTTATGCCCTTTTCTTAATTATGCTGTAATCTTGCAGTAAATACTGTCTACTTTTACCATCTCTAAGAGAATTTTATTTGATGAAAATGGGGAGGGAAAGTATGGGGAGAGGTGTTTCCTTGAAATGGGACTTAAATTGTAACAACTCATTACTGAGTTAGGAAGAATGAATAACTAATTGTGAGGAAGAACATTCAAAACAAATTTGCAATTTATACATATTCATCCTATTAAAACAATATTAAAATTTTAAAATTACTTGGTTCGATGAGTTAAAGAACTCTTTTCAGTTTGTTAACAGGAGCATTTTTGATAACAATCACAATTTGTGCTGAACAGTTGGAGATGTGCCTCAGGAGCTCCATTGCCCCTGCATGCAGATAGCTTTCTTACCCGACCTGTGCTGTGACACCTTGTTCTATTCAATTCTCTTTAGCAGAAGCCCTGGTCACCCTACTCAAACTCCAATACCCAGTGCAAAAGCTGCACCTCCTACATGCAGGCCCTCCACAATAGCCTAATCTAAGATGCTGTCACTATTCCATGTTGGAAAATTTACCAAAAATTTCATGTTGACTTCATAAACAATCATAGAGCCATTAAAAGAGTACCTTCAACAATTCATTCTGTCCATATCTAGAATGTATTTTTTGTTTAATTTTTAAAGTGAAACTGAATGGAATTGGGTCAACCTTTATGCCAATATTGAATAAACAAAAACAAAATCTCCCATGTCAAACAAATTATGTATTCTTAAGGAACGACTGTCTAAATTTTTACTGTTTAATATACAGGATTCAGAAGATGTTTGCTTTTCTATTGTACCCACCACAACTGCATATGAATAATTCATGAGTGATAAGCCACTTTAGAAAGGTAAACAGTAACTTTCTCTACATGAAATAGTGCAGACAATGGAGAAGAAATAAATGAGTAATTGGTTAGTAGGAAGCACTGTATGTGAAACCAGGAAGGAAAAGCAGGTAGAGGCTCCAGTCCTCATTTCTGGAACTAATCCTATGATATTTGTCATTTTCTTCCTGCACTATTCTTTCTATAGATCAGCAGTTTTCAGCTAATACAAATGCTGAATGTGGTAAACAAACGTGTCTTTCTGAAAGGTTTGTGTTTGTGTAAATAAGGTTTAAATAATCTTCCACAAAGATTTTATATTCTGAGGTACAATGTATACAAACTAAAATGCACAGATCTTAAGAGTAAAAACATTATGGGTTTTGACAAATGTATATGTCTCTATAACCAATGTTTTCATCAGAATATTTCCAGTCATTCCAAGAAATTATTTTCTTTCCAGTTAATTCCTATCTACTTAGATAAATTTTGACTTTATCATGATAAGTCATCTATACATAATTGAATTTCACATAAAGAAATATATTCGTATGATGTTAGATGGTTGGTTTCTTTGGTTCAATACATTTTTAAGTGTTTTTTAGGTTTCTGTATGTTAGCAGTCTGTCTTTTGTCTATTTTTAAATAATTAACCAGTATTTCCTGACATTAATGTGTCATAATTTGATTATTCATTTTCTATTGAAAGACATTAACAGATTTCACTATAATTACTAAAACTTCTATAAGCATTCGCATTCTCATCTTTTTAGAGATGTATGTCTTGATATTTTTTGAGTGTCTAATACTAAAGTTTATGGGTCATACATTAGTATACACATGATTGTGTAAGACAGAAACAGAACTCTTTTCCAAAGTAAGTCTATACATCACTATAA
Source organism: Hydrochoerus hydrochaeris (assembly GCA_004027455.1). Lineage (NCBI taxonomy): Eukaryota > Metazoa > Chordata > Mammalia > Rodentia > Hydrochaeridae > Hydrochoerus > Hydrochoerus hydrochaeris. Next base: position 13,965 of record PVLA01013753.1, on the reverse strand, counting down.
ATCTCTGCCCATAGGGTATGAGAAATCTGATTATTTTACCTTTTCACCTGCATATGGTGTTAAACTGAAATCTTAACCATTGTAGTTGGTGTAATGTAGTATCTTACTGGATTTTTAAAATTGTTTAATTCAAAAGACCAGTCTTCCACCTTCTACAATAAAATCTCATAATATCCAGAAAATTTCTACCTGAAATACAGAAATTAATTTTTTTGTTAATACATAATGTTCAGAGTACATAATGTTTAGAGAACTTCTAGGAGCTGGTACATGTACACAACACATTTTTTCTTTTTTTGTGCCTGTCTTCTTCCTTGCTCCTCTGTCCATGTCTTGATTCCTTTGCCACTTGGAAAAGATCTATCTCCCTACTTCCTATTATTTTATTTTGCTCTTTATTTATATTTTCAGTTTCTCATATAAGAGAAATCACTTGATATTTAAATTTTTGTGTCTGATTTAGTTCATTTAATATTATGTTTCAAGGCTCATTCACTTTTCTACAAAAGATTCAAGTCAATTCTTCTTTATGGCAGAGAAGTACTACATTTATGCAAATACACATTTTTTAACTACTCATAAAGAAATACAAAGAGCCAATGAATGTGCAGAAAATGTTCAAAATCATTGGCTTTTAGAAAAATGCAAATTTTTAAAATTTATTTTATTTTAAAGAGGATAAAACTAAGGAAAATAAAACAGAATAAAACCAATCAAAATAAACTGGTATAAGTGGTATGGGCCTTCAAAACCTTATAAAATCAACAATAGTTACCAAAATGCTTTTTGTTGTCTTCAAAAATAGCTGCAGATACTTCCAGACATAGTAAAAATCGCACAGAACAGAATAGAATGGAAACAATAAAAACAAAACAATGAATGCAATAAAGGACTTCAAAATGAGCCAATAGTAAATCCAAAATGGCTACCATAATATCTTGCTATCTTTGACACAGATGCTTCTGCCATCAGATTTAACATAATGAAACAAAACAAAAGATAAAAAACCCAACCCAACAAAACAATGAAAATGATATGGTTTCCAGGGAGGAATCACCTCCTTGTGAGGCCTGGTTCTCTCCCTCCAAAGTCCATGAATGGTGCTGACTCAAGGAGAGAAGCTTTGGTCTGGCAACATGGCCAGGTACAGTCACAGCAACAACCCTACTCCTCCAGGACCAAATTCTGTCTGGGTTACTTTTTACTCATTGTTGAGGCAAAATATCAGATATCCAAAGTTAGGGAAGAAAAAGTTTATTTCTTACAGTTCTTAAAGTTTTCAGTCCATGCTCAGTTGGCTCCAAGGCAATGTGGCATAGTGGGGCAGCTATTCTTGGCTGCTGCAAATAGCAAAAGCAAAAGAGCAAGATTTGCCTTCCTCCCGCCATTACATTGGATCCTTCCCAGGTAGGTAAAACACTCACATCACCAATCCCAGTGCTAGATAACAATCAATCACAAATACTAAATTCAGCTGCATCCAAAATTACATGATACCTGGTGGGGGGGAGGCAGAGGAATATATAATCTATAACATATTGTTGTTAATCAAGTGAATGCAGCAATTAGATTTTTGTCTGTCTGGGTGGCTGTCTACAATGTTTATAGCTCTGTCAATTTTTCAAGATTTCTTCTATTTCAGAAGAAGAAATTTGCTGTGCTTATTGTTGATACTCTCTTCTTCGGAAAGCTTCTCAGCTGCCATTCTTTGTTGCTCAGTTAGAAGATACTGACATTCCTCTAAACACAATTCTTCTGAATGTTCCTCCACCAGTTCCTCAACATTACCTCAACAGTACCTACATGCAAGCCTATAGACTCAGCTATGGTGACAGTGTTATCAACCACAGGGTCCATTGAAAGCTCAGGCTCCTCTACACAGCTTTGAACATCTACTGTATAATTCTAGACTATATTTTCTTCCAGGCCCAGGATTTCTCAATTAACCTCACACAGGAAAAGATGTAGTGTACCTTTCAGAATTGTTTAAGGGTTAAATCTGTATCTGAGACCATCTGGAAATACTTCAGCAACAGTTCCTTGGTGTATTGGTTTTTAAAGTTAGCTATAACTTGTTGGTCCATAGGCTGCAGTAGAGGAGTTGTATTAGGTGGGAGGCACTTTACCAAGAATCATGAGAAATTTTCAGAAATTTCATTTCTTCCAAATCTTGTGAGTGAGCAGCAGCATTTTCCATGATGAGAAGAGCCTTCAGTGGTAAACTTTTGTCCTCAAACTATTTCTTAACAGTAGGATAGAAAGTCTCCTTGACCCACTCAAGAAAAACTATTCTTATTACCCAGACTTTTCATTAAATTTCCACAACAGCTCTGCCTTATTCTTCATGACTTTATGTTTTCTGAACCAGCTACAGGTCTCAGAGTTATAAACCAAGACAGGTTTTATCTTAAGTCACCACTCATATTGGTACACAAAAATAAGATTAACCTATCCTTCATAGGATTATAGCATGACATTTTCTTCTCTTCCTGAGTAATGTATGCTCTCTGAGTATTTTCTTCCAGAAAACTCCAGATTCATCATAACTGAAAATTTAATTAGAGCAAAGCCATTTCTCTGTGTCATTGTTTTGAAGTAGTGTATGTGATTTTCAGCAGACTTTTATTTTGGTACTGGAAATTGAACTCACAATCTTGCACTTGCCAAGCAGGCACTTATGCCACTGAGCTAAATTCCCAGCCCTTAAATTTTTTTTTTTTTTTTTTTTGGTACTAGCAATTGAACTCATGACCTAGTGCTTGCCAGGCAGGTGTTTATGCCACTGAACTAAATCTCTAGCCCACAGCAGACTTTTAATGAGCATTCACTGCTTCATTATGCTTAGTTATGTACCCTAGTTTTCACTTTAAAATCGTGAAAGCATGCCTTATTGGTGCAAAATGTTTTACCATTATCATTGATGGATTATCATTGACAAAATCTGAATTATTAGCTCTTCCTTTTCACAAACTATAGCCTCAGGCTATCACTTGCCATCTGCCTTTTGTTCATCCACACTAAAAATAACCCTTCTGCCATGTTTAACACTGTTGATCATGACTTACCAATTTGAGTAACACCTTTAGCAACACTAGCTTACTTATACAAATCTTTTCTCCGTAAGATTGTCAAGATGGTTGATTTTAACATACTGTACATATTAGTGAGATCAGTGACACAAATGTCACTCTCATGTTTCTCAACAATTTCCTTCTTCTTTTTGGTTGTCATTGCTTTCTGTACCTTCCCTTCCTTCTTTAGCTTCTTTTCTAGCTTTTGGGAGCCATTTTGATAGTAAGAATCGTAGTGATTATATAAAGCACTGACTGAAAACACATTCACGAACATGAACATATGGGCTCAAACTGATGTTTACATACACTTACGTATGATTTTCTGGCATTTCAAGTCTTTGTTTACAACCACACAAGCAACATTTGGTTTTAACTCAAGATTTTGATCATAAATTAAACCTAAACTTCCAGTATTAACTGAAGTTGCTCACATGTGATGTTGGTCATATCTTGAGGGTTCACTATACTCCCGTTCTAGATATTATCTCAAAAGAAGAAGTACAGAATTTTAAAAATATAAGACCGTTAGTATTAGGGAAAACAAGAATAGTGTGTGTTATACATAGAAAAGGTAACTCAATACTTATATATTTGATTTCTAGAATCATAAAATACATAATATAAAGATGAGTAATAAATGAGTAATAAATTTATAGTGATAAAAATGTTTTTAAAAAAGTAAAATCAAAAAAGAAAAGTGTTAGCATAATTCATAAGGACATTAGCAGTATTAAGAAAGTTAAAGCGTGACCCCTACTGGCCCTGAGGAATGTGCACTGCCCCAGGACCTTGGCCCATGCCACTGTACACTTCCTGCATGGCCCCCACTGGCTCTGAGAAAAGCTGCACTGCCCTTGGACTCTGTGCCAATGCCATGGGGCTTCCATTGTGACCCCCACTGACCTGAAGGAATGCTGTGCCAACAGCTGCTGCCCTCAATGACCCCTCCTGATCTCCTAGACCAAATACTTGATCTTCAGCTCCCACACCTCCTCTCATAACCTTGAACTGCAGTGGACTAACAGTGGTGAGTTGAAGGGAGATGCATTGACCTCTCACTCAAATAGAAGATCTCAGCAGGTTCCAATTACTATGCACCTGTGCTTCTCCTGGCATTCATCCTACAACTTCAAAAACCAGTTAAAGTTACAGTTTCATGAAGTAGAATAGGACCAAACAGAATGAACCCACTCAGAACAAAACCATGAAAGTGATATAGAACTTTAAAACAAGATAGCACCCCATGGATGCCCTGGATTGACACCACTGGCCCACCCTTTGGCCCAGGACTGTGTATGCCACTGCACCTTACTTCCAATGTGCCCCACAGATGCCCAGAATGGTGCCACCAGCCAGCCCCTTGGCCCAGGAGCACGTACGCCACCATGCCATGCCACGCTTCCTGCATGCCCTACAGACAACCCAGACTGATGCCACTGGCATGCCCATTGGCCCAGGACCACCTACACTGCTGCACCATGCTTCCTGCATGCCCAGTGGACACCCCAAAACAGGACACCTGCTGGCCCCTGGGGGAAACACCTACCTCCTGGACCTAATACTGCTGTTGATCTTCAGCTCCCACCCTTTCTCCTAGAACCTTGGACTATAGCAGATTAACTGTGCTAGATTGATGGGAGATTCAGTAACTGGCTCACCCAAACAGAGGATCTCAGCAGGCTCCAATCAGTGTGATGAGTATGTCTCTAAAGTAGAGGCATACAGTGGGTAAATAGAGCCAGTAGTAAAGCTCCCTCAACTAACTGTAAGACCTTGATGAGTCTGGCAAGAGTGTGGGTGACTCCTTCCTGCACACAGAGAACATCAGACAGGGTGAGGAGTGTGCCAATAAGGACTCCCCCAACTTGGAGAAAATCAAAAAGACTTATGAGACACAGAGGCACACAATAGGGACACAGTAGGGCCTCAGCTGACACAAATACTATAGACAGGGAGATTTAGTGATCTGGAATAACCTGAAGATAAAGTAATAGAAGGAATTAAAGTTGACCTACACCAATACTACTAGGCTTGTCAGCCCAGGAAGAATACAGAACTCACCCAAAAGGCCCTGCAGGGAGAAGTCAGGTGACTGGCCCACTTCTTCATTGTGGGACACAGCAATTGGCCAAACATCAACCTTATAGGAGGACCCCAGGATACACACTACCAACAGTTGACACTAGTGGGATTGAAGGAACAAATATTAACCCAAAAGGGGGAAAACAGCAAAACAAAAAGGCAAAATGCAATCTCAAACATCTAGTCCACCAAGAGCAAGTACAGGAGACATTAAAATAGAGGAATTCAAAAGTAACACAACATAAATCTCTGAAAAGATAAATAGTGAAATAAAACAAAACAACTCCATGAGACTATAGAGGAAATCAAATTAGAAGTAATCTCTCATGTAAAGACAGAAATAACCTTAGTAAAGGAGTTGCTCAGCGCAGCTAAAGAAGAAATAGATAAAAATGTACAGGAGCATAGGAAACTGATTGAAACCTTGAATGAATAATATAGAAAACAATCAGAATTCATGAAACAAACTCAAAGAGACATCCAAGAAACAAAAAATTCTATTCAAAGCTGGAAAAACTGTTTAAATGAAGCTGAGTTTAGGATTTTGGACCTTAAGGACAGGATCATAATTAGTGATCATGAAAGGATAGAACTTTTAAAAATAACAAAGCAGCATGAAATGACAATCCAGCAGCTTCAAGATGATGCCAGGAGAAACAATATAAGATTAATAGACATCAATGAGATGCAGGAGTCAATGCAAATGACATAACTAAAATATTCACAGAACTAATGGCACAAAATTTCCCAAAGGTGGGGAAAGAAATCTGATATGCAGATAAGTTAGGAATATAGAATGTTAAACAATCACAACCAACATAAATCTACACCCAGACATATAATAATTAAGATCCCAGACATACAGCATACAAACAGAATGCTAAAAAGTGGTTAGAGAAAAGACACAACTCACCTATAAAGGAAAGCCTATAAGAATCATGGCAGACTTTTCAGCACAAACCCTCAAATCAAGATGAGCTTGGAGTGAGGTATTTCAAGCCCTGAAAGAAAACAACTTTCAACCCAGACTGATTTGCCCAGCAAAACTTTCATTCAAATTTAATGGAGAAACAACATAATTCCTGAAGAAATTCATGTCCAGCAAGCCAACCCTAGAAAGATTATTGAAAGATTATTGAAAGAGATAATAGATAGAGGTAAAAATGACCACAATCCCCAGAACAACAGAAAAAAACCACCAGGTAGGACAAGCAATTAAACAAGGGGGAAAAGTAGAAGGCAAACAACTGAAACATAACATGGCAAAGTTGAGCCAGTACATATCAGTGATATTCATAAATCTAAATGGCCTTGGCTCTCCACATGCTGAAGACTGAAACTAGGCCCATGCATATCACCATGCACAAAACTAAAGTCTAAATGGATAAAAGACCTAAATATTAAAACAGAAACACTAAATCTACTGGAAGATAAAGTAGGTAGAAGTCTTGGAGACATAGAGGTAGGCAGAGAATTTATAACAAAAAAAGCACAAACTGCACAGGAAATACTTCAAAGAATCAACAAATGGGATCTCATATTATTGAAAAGTTTCTGCACTTCAAACAAAATCACCAACAGAGTGAAAAGAAAACCCACAAAGTGGGGAAGAATTTTAGCCAGCAACCCCTCAGAAGAAGGACTTGTGTCCAGAACATATAAAGAATTGAAAAATATTAAGCTCCCCAAATTCAAAGACCCTCTCCAAAAATGGGCATCTGAGATGAACACACAGTTCTCAGAGAAAGATATACAAATGGCAAATAAATATATGAAGAAAGGTTCACGATCACTGGTCATTTGAGAAGTGCAAATTAAAACAACATTGAGATTTCACCTCACTCTGGAAAGAATAACAAATGTTGGCGAGGCTGCAGGGAAAAAGAAACACTGCTCCACTGTTGGTGGGAATGTAGACTGGTGCAACCATTAGGGAAATCCATATGGAGAATTCTCAGAAGACTAGGATTGGAAGCCCCATTCAATCCAGCTATTCCCCTACTGGGTATTTTCCCAGAAGAACTGACAAGTTCATATCCATGTTCATAGCAGCACAATTTGTGATAGCTAAATCTTGGAAACAACCAAGATGCCTATGAACTGCAGAGTGGATGAAAAAGATGTGGCATTTTTGTTCAATGGAATATTACTCAGCTATAAAAAGGATGATCTTGAGGCCTTCATAGGCAAATGGAGACAACTTGAGACTATCCTCATTAGTGAAATAAATAAGAATCATATTTATAAGTATCATATTGTATCTCTAGTGTAAAAAGTGAATAAGAACTATAAGTGTAATAAAACCAAAATGTGTAATTGCTATTGTAAAAAAGAGAGAAAAAGAAAGTGCTCTAAATGATATAAGTGCATGTATGTTTGAGTGTGTAAGATAGATGACCATATTGCTGAATCTTTGTTGGATCTTTGAGCAGAACTGTTTGCAGTCTCACCATTTGAATGTCTACTGTGTATCCTTTAACTTTGTAACTTGAACTACTATATCCAAGATGACAATATGTAATTTATAAACTAGTGATTTCTTAGTGTTTTTTTTCTCTCTTTCCTTTTTTCCTTCTTTTTCTTTCTTTTTTTTAGAATTCTGTATTTTTCTACCTTTTTTGTTTTGCTTTTTTTTCTTCTCTTTAAATAAAATTTTAAAAATGTATAATTGCTATTGTAAAAAAGAGGAAATAGGAAGTGCTATAAAAGATATAACTGCATGTATATTTAAGTGTGTAGTATTGATAACAATATTTCTAGGTTCTTGTTGGATTGTTGAACAGATCTGTTTGCAGTCTCACTGCTTGAGTGCCCACTTTGTGTGCTTTAATTTTGTAACTTGAACAACTATTTCTAAAAGAACAATATGTAATTTATCAACTAGTGATTTCTTACTGTTTGTCTTCTTTTCTTGAAATTCTGTAACATTTCTATCCTTTTTCTGTTTTTTTCTCTTTAAATAAAAAAAAGATTTAAAAAAATGTAAATGGCCTCAATTCACCTATCAAAAAAATAGGCTTACAGAATGGGTCAAGAAACATGATCCCACAATATGCTGTATACAAGAAACACATTTGATGCAAAAGGAAACTCATAGATTAAAAGTCAAAGGGTGGAAAACAGTATTCCATGTAAAAGGAACCCAGAAAAAAGCAAGGGTAACTAATCTATTTGCAGACAATGTGAACTTTAAACCTAAAATGATTAAATGAGATAAATAAGGTCACTACATACTTGCAAAGCTTACATTAACGCATGGAAATCAAATAAGAACCTTTTGAACAACTAGTGGGCTACAGGTGAAATTAAAGAAGAAACAAAGCAATACCTACAATTCAATGAAAATGAGGAAACAACATACTTTAACCTGTGGGAAGCAATGAAGTGGTCTTAAGAGAAAAATATATAGCAATAAACTGTCATATCAAGAAAACAGAAGGAACACAAATAAACAACCTAATGCTTGATCTCAAGCTTTTAGAAAAAGAAGAGCAAGTTAAACCTAAAGCCCATAGAAGAGAGGAAATCATAAAGATTAGAGCAGAAATCAATTCAATTGAAACTAAAAAAACAGTACAAAGAATTAATGAATCTAAAAGCTGGTTTTTTGAGAGAATAAACAAAATTGACAAATCTCTAGCTAACTTTATCAAGAAAAAGTAAGACAAAATCCAAATATATGCAATAAGGACTGAAAAGAGGAAAATTAGTATAGATCCCATGGAAATTCAAAGGATCATAAATACCTACTTTGAGAATCTCTACTCACATAGAGTGGAAAACACAGAGGAAATGGACAGATTTTTAGAAACATATGAACTACTGTAAGCTCAACCAAGAAGATATAGCAATTTTGAATAACCCAATATTCATTATTGAAATTGAAAATGTAATTAAAAATTTATGAACAAAGAAAATCCCAGGTCCTGATGGATTCATGGTTGAATTCTGCAAGAAATTTAGAGAAGATTTGATGCCAATACTCCTTAAACTCTTCAATGGAAATGAAAAGGAAGCAGTACTCCCTAAATCATTCCTGGAGGCAAGTATTACTCTGATATCAAAACCAGAGAAAGATCCAACCAAAAAGAAGAACTATAGGCCAATCTCACTAAAGAAAATTGATGCAAAGATTCTCTATAAAATATTGGCAAATAGAATGCAGCAAATCATCAAGAAGATTATACATCATGACCAAGTGGGATTCATTCCAGGAATGCAGGGATGGTTTACTATACATAAATCAATAAATGTAATGCACCACATCAACAGAGCCAAAAACAAAAACCACATGGTCATCTCAACAGATGCAGAAAAAGCTTTCAGTAAAATCCAACACATGATCATGATAAAATCCATTCAGAAACTTGGAATACACGGTGTCTACCTCAATCTTATAAAGGCCATCTATGACAAACCAACAGCCAACATTATTCTAAATGGCTTAAAAGTGAAAGGAAGACATAGTGGTAGGGAGATAATTCATGAACAAAACACAAACTCCATGAGAAACACTTCAAAGTATCAACAACTGGGATCTCATATTATTGAAAAATTTCTGCACTTCAAAAGAAATGACCAACAGAGTGGAAAGAAAACCCACAGTATGGGAAAGAATTTTAGCCAGCAACCCCTCAGACAAAGGACTTATGTCCACAACATATAAAGAGTTGAAAAACATCAAGCCCCCCAAATTCAAAGACCCTCTCCAAAAATGGGCATTGGAGATGAACACATAGTTCTCAGATGAAGATATATAAATGCCAAATAAATACATGAAGAAATGTTCACCATCATTGGTCATTTGAGAAGTGCAAATTAAAACAACATTGAGATTTCACCTCACTCCAGAAACAAGAGCTGCCATCAAGAAATCAACTGATAACAAATATTGGCGAGGCTGTGGGGAAAAGGAACACTGCTCCACTGTTGGTGGGAGTGTAGACTGGTGCAGCCACAATGGAAATCACTATGGAGATTTCTCAGAAGACTAGGATTGGAAATTCCATTCAATCCAGCTATTTCCCTTCAAGGTATTTTCCCAGAAAAACTGAAATATCATATCATAGTGATATATGTGCACCCATGTTCATAGCAGCACAACTTGTAATAGCTAAATCTTGGAAACAACCAAGATGCCCATCAACTGCAGAGTGGATGAAAAAGATGTGGTATTTTTACACAATGGAATATTACTCAGCTATAAAAAAGGATGATCTTAAGACCTTCATAGGTAAATGGAGAGAACTTGAGACTATCCTCATTAGTGAAATAAATAAGAATCATATTTATTAATATCACATTATGTCTCTACTGTAAAAAGTAATAAGAACTGTAGGAGTAATGTAACCCAAATTTTGTAATTGCTATTGTAAAAAAGAGAGGAAAAGAAAGTGCTCTAAATGATACAACTGCAGGTATGTTTAAGTGTGCAGGATTGATAACCATATTATTAAGTTTTTGTTGTATTGTTCAACAGAACTGTTTGCAGTCTCACTGTTTGAATGTCTACTTTGTATGTTTTAATTTTGTAACTTGAACAACTATTTCTAAGAGGACAACATATAATTTATCAACTAGTGATTTCTTACTGTTTATTTTTTTGAAATTTTATATTATTTCTACCCTTTTTCTGTTTTGTTTTTTCTCTTTAAATAAAAATTTTTTAAAAGATAATTAGAAAAAAGATTACAATATTGTCAATTATTCTCATGTGTTTCACACTTAAAGCATTTTGGATTGGATTTACTTCACCATACCAGTGATAGTAAGAGTTCCAAAATTAATAATTGCTCTATCTCTGATGTTCTTCATTCCTCCCCTGTATCTTAAATTTGCTTTCAATATCTTTTAATTCAAAAGATTGCTTAACCTTCCTTACAGTACAAAGCTATCATTAACAAATTTTTTTAGTCTCTGACTTTCTGAAAATGTTTTTATTTCTTTCAAGCTTTGGAAGAGGATACAACGTTTATTTGTATAGAATTCTGCATTATCAGGTTGTATTAATTTTCTTTTGGCAGTTTAAAGATGTCATTTTAGTGGTTTAAATCTTGTCTTATTTACTTTTCTCTCCTTGCTGAGAAAAAATATCTGACGTCCAAATTTAAAAGGGGAAAGGTCTATTTAGTTCTTAGTTTGTGGATGTTTCAGCCCATAATCAGCTGGCTGCAAGTAAGGGTGGCACACGAGAGAAGGGCAACAGTTTATGGCAGTAGAAGATAGCAATAATCAGAAGAGAGAGTAAGACAAAACTTTTTCTGTCTCATATTGCATACAGTCTACTTGGATTAGGGAGTTGTCAAGCTAATCATTTGACTAATCCAGGAATCATCCATTCATAACTCCAGCACCCTTAATCCTAGCATTGTACTACAAATCAGTCACACACTTTAGATTCAGCTATCTCCAAAAAACACCATGACTGCTCAAGTCTATGGGGATACATCTAGTCACAAACCATAAGATTCTGCTCCTGTCCCTCTAAAGACTTATGTATGTTCCTTTATGCAAAAAAAAAAAATTTAGTCCAACGCAAAGAGTTTCCAAAGTCCTAAAAGTATTGCTGAAAAGTTTCCTCTGAGATGTAAGGCAAATTCTTATCTGTGAGACTTATAAAAATGGAAAGAGCCTGTTTGCAGCAGCCATGAATGGTGCCGTACCATGCCACATGGCCTTTGAGCCAACTAAATATAGACTGAAACCTCCAAGAACTGATCCCAATTAACCTGCCAATTCAATGTCCATTGTACAGAAATCAAAGTAGATCCCATTTCTTTCCCTCTATGAGAGGTAAATGGCTCATGGTTCTGTCCACTGGGAGAATTTCACATCCCCAAGATCCTTCCAGATCATTCACCTTCAGCTTGAACAAACATATCAAGCCGGTATCACCACTGCATCTGCATGTTGATGTCAAAAATGATTTGACAGCCCTGTGGGCCTGCCTTGCCACCAGGAACTTAGCAGAAGCCTGCATCAGGCATAGGCTGCCTGGAACCTCCCCCAAGGGCCTGCCCTGCCATTTGGAACTTAGTGGAAGCCTGAATCAGAGTAAGCTGCTGGGAAGCTCCACTGTGGGCCTGCCCTGCCACTGGGAACTTAGTGGAAGCCTGCTTCAGGCATAGGCTGCCTAGAAACTCCCCCGAGGGCCCACCCTGCCACCGGGAATATCTAGGAGGCTGCCCAAGACTGAAAACTGCCCTGTACTGCTTCTTCTGGGCCTGCCCTCCCACCTGGAACATCAGAAGACCTCAGCAGGCTCCAGTTAATGTGAAAAAATTTGGAACTTTGCTCCCAGGTGGTGAACCTTGGACTACAGCAGAATAACTGTATCGGTGTGGTGAGTACACCCCTAAAATAGAGGTGTACAGGGGATAAATAGGGCTAATAGTAAAATCCCCTTCAACTAACTGTAAGACTTTGGGGAGTCTGAAAAGAGTGTGTGTGACCCTCTCCTAAACATAAAAAACATCAGGCAGAGTGAAAATGACAAAATGAAAAAGCAAAATGCAGTCTCAAACATATAGTTTAGGAGACATTGAAATAGAGGACCCCAAAAGTAACACACTGGGAAGTATAGGAGCAAGTATAGGAGACATTGAAATAGAGGACCCCCAAAAGTAACACACCAGGAATATCTGAAAAGATAGCAAGCGAAATAAAAAAAACAACTGCATCAGGCTATAGAGGAAATCAAATTACAAGTACTCTCCCATGTAAAGATAGAAACAACAACTTTAGTAAAGGAGTTGTTGAATGCAGCTAAAGCAGAACTAGAGAAAAAAGTACATGAGCATGGGAAACTGATTGAAACTTTGAATGAACAATATAGAAAACAAGCAGAATTCATGAAACAAACTCAAACAGACATCCAAGAAACAAAAAATTCTATTGAAAGCATGCAAAACCACCTAAAGGAAGCTGAGGATAGGATTTCAGACCTTGAGGACAGGATCACAATTAGTGATCAGGAAAGGATAGAACTTTTAAAACTAACAAGGCAGCATGAAATGCAATCCAGAAGCTTCATGATGATGCCAAGAACAACAATATAAGAATAATGGGCATTAGCAAAGATACAGGAGTTCAGGCAAATGACATATGTATTTACAGAAATGATAGCAGAAAATTTCCCAAACATGGGGAAAGAATCTGATATGCAGAGAAGTGAGGCATATAGAACACCAAACAGTCACAATCAACATAAATCCACACCCAGACACATAATAATTAAGATCTCTGACATACAGCATAAAAACAGAATATTAAAAGCTGTCAGAGAAAAGACACAACACATCTATCAAGGAAAGCCCATTAGAATCATGGCAGACTTTTCAGCACAAACCCTCAAGTCAAGAAGAGCTTGAAGTGAGGTATTTCAAGCCCTGAAAGAAAACAACCTTCAAGCCAGACTTAGGTACCCAGCAAAATTTTCATTCAAATTTAATGGAGAAATAAGATACTTCCATGACAAAGAACAACTGAAGAAATTCATGTCCACCAAACCAACCCTAGAAAGAGTACTGAAGGACATACTAGACAGAGATAAAAATGACCACAATCCCCAAAACAACAACAGAAAGAAACCACCAGGTAGAATAAGCAATAAAATAAGAGGAAAAGTGGAAAGAAACAACTGGAACATAACATGGCAAAGTCAAGCCAGTACATATTGGTTATATCCATAAATATAAATGGCCTCAAATCACCTGTAAAAAGAAATAGATTGACAGAATGGATCAAGAAACAGGATCCCACAATATGCTGTATACAAGAAACACATCTGACCCAAAAGGAAACTCATAGA
>PVLA01013752.1:0-34830 GCA_004027455.1 Hydrochoerus hydrochaeris | reverse complement strand
AATTTGTGTAGTTCACATGTGTATGTTTTTATGTAATGCTCAATATGGAGTCGAGGGTGGAGACTCCAGGGGGGTTGCTGGAGGCCCTCTAGATAACCCCTTTGTGAGGACTGGTTGTGGGGTTTTGCCTTCTGTGAATAATGTGAGAGAAGTGAAATAGCTCATGGAGGAGGATTTACAAAATTCCTGTGAGACAACTGTCCTGAGACACTGGACAGGCAGCCAAAGACGGGCAACTAGGACACATATGTTACGCCAACGGCCGCCTAAGACAGGCACAGGACCAATTGCTGTCCTGCAGGCCCATGACAGGTAAGGCCTGGTTGGGTACATGTGAAGAGTCCTTGACCTAAGACAGGCGCTGTCCTCGCAGGGACTGCCACTCCCATAAATGATAAGGAAAGCAATGTAGGGAGCGGCATAATAATCTCACACATCTCTTCCTCCTGCGGGCGTCTGGGTACGTCAGCTTGCATTTCCTGGGCTGACTAAATGTCAAGATTAAAATGTTAATTGATACCTATTGCCCTGAACCTGGGGCGCCTTCTGCTTGGAGTCGAGGTCAATTAACACCTATTGTTTGGGATTGTCCCTGCCTGGCCCTGGGCCTGGGGCGTTTCCTGCTTGGGGCTGGGGGTTGCTGCCAGGGTTGGCAAATATATATTCCAGCTTCTAAAAAATAAAGGCGGATTCAGATTCACTCACAGACTGGTGTGCAGTGTTTTCTGTCTCTCACTCGCCGACTCCCTGACCACCTTTGGGAAACCCTAGCCCTGCCGCAGCTGGACTCCGGAAATAAATCAGATGAAACTCAGAATTAAAGACTGGAATCAGAGCACTCTAAAAGGAAAATTCAAGTAGATTTCAATAAAATATAAGTGGAAATAAATGGGCAACTCTATAGAGAAAAATTAGAAAGAAGAAAATCATCGTTCAGTAAACTAAACGAGACTAATGACAGGCTAGAAGAAGTCAATATCAAACTTCTGATGGAGAAAGAGCAAAGCAGATCTTTGCTGAGCATTGTTAGTAAAAGTCCTGTCCTAGAGTGTCCTTGTGTCAGAAATCTTAGCGACAGCTTGGTGCTCCACAGAAGTTTTCATCCCGGAGAACACTTAGTGGTTCATATATCAACCCTACAGCCTTCAAATTACAGCATGGAGGACTACCTCACCAAGATGTGCCAAGAGTTAGAAAATAGTACAGCTACAGAACAAAGAGACACTATTGCTAAACTTCAGTCTGAAACCTTTACATTTTCTCCCAGAAGTTCTGCTAACAAATGAAGTCAAAATCTAGTTTCAGAATCATCACAAGAATATGTGGAACCTTAAGGAGAAGATTCATGATCTGAAAAGATAACATTTTATTTATTGGACTTTGTAGATAGATAAGATACATGAAAGCTTTGTTGAAAAATTTTATATAATGTACATGATTAAAATTTATATATTATTTTTTAAAAAATAAAAAATCATCAGGACTTGGGTTGAAGCTAGGATTACTTTTTTAAAAATGTTTTAAAACTCTGAGATATAAAAGCTGTTAGGGAGCATAAAATCTCAACAAACTCACTGGAATGTGACCCAGAGATCTTGTTGGCATGTATGTGGACTCGTACATACACGATAATATATTTCTACAAGTGTTTTAAAACTATTTTGTATTGTGAGATAATTGAACACCTTTTCATAAAACAGAACATAAAAAACAGCATTTCAAAATGCTTGTTTGCTGAATGCACTGCGATACCAGGTATAATACAAAAAGGGTTACCTAGAACCACTTTTAGTTTTCATTCATGTAGGATGATTTCTGCATGTTATTCATTATCTTCTACATGTGGGTGTGAATAACATGGAACTTCACTCCAAAAGAAAAAAGAATATATGTTATTGACTTTTATAAAACATGTTCCATGTTCAGACTCATTTGTCTTTATATCACTATTTAAGAGACTTGTAAAAAAAATTTAAGGGCACAAATATTATTGAGAAAAAGATGATTTCTGTCTGAGAGACAAGAGTCCTGGGTGGGTTGCCAAAGATTCTGTCTTTTCTAGGGATTTTTACAGAGTAAAACCATGAGGTGAGACAAGTCCAAGGTGGGGAAAACTGGGAACTCGCAAGGCAAACTGGCATGAGAGGGGGCAGAACTATGATCAGCCAATCAGCTTAATCGTTCAGGTACAATTGACCAAATTAGGGACAAGAAGTAAGCCACGTAGCAACTGAGCATTCTTATGGATCAGTGACTCTTCCCATAGTGGGTTGGGAAGGTAACTCCTGGTTTCTCAAGGTGATCCATACCTAATCCCTAATGTTTATACTTCAGGTGTGGTTGCATTTGTTTTGCCTTCTCTGAGATTTGTAAAATCTGACTGTTAAATAAGCCTTGGTATTTTCATTGAAATCTCAGGGAAACAATGTAAAAACCCTAACTGTGAAAAGGTAGTAATAGCAATCAGCACTGGGATATTTCTTGAAAATATTCTTCCTCACTTGTCATCAATCATATGCTAATTTGATGGTTTTAACCTTTATAGTCTTTTAGTCTTTGTACTGATGAAAGAAATTCACATTGACAATCACCAGCTGCAGGCTGAGCTCTGGTTCTGGTGACAGCTGAGCCCTGGTGAGGGTGGCAGGAGACTGCATGAACACAGCCTGGCCCTCATATTCCCTTCCTCTACATTTTGGTCACTGCTTTGCCAGTGAAAGCCTAGGACCTAAATTTAGAGTGCCCAAGCCAACTCTTGAACTTGATTCAACTCTTCTCTGCTATCTCAGACAACTGCCTCACTGGGCCTTGACTTTATCCATTATGAAACTGGGAGATTTATCTGGGCCTTAAGAACCTCATTGTTCGCAATGAAATGAGACAATCCTTTGGAAGGGTCGAATTACTTGAACTAGTTTTAGTTGGGGTAGTGACTGCCCAAGGAATCACGGTGACAGCTATGATCAACTGTGGGAGAAGGCAGTTACAAGGTTGACATCTCCCAGATTTTCAAGAACATGGCAGCAAGAAACTGCCATCCTACAAAGTCTCCAGAAGGGTCAGCTGTGTTGATGGCGGCCTACCAAAATTTGTGCATTCAGGGTTGATCAGGACAGGCCCCAGTCCCTATCATTGTCCTGTCATGCAAGGTCCTCCTTTTCTCCTTAGAGAAGTACCCCACCACCTGGGTCCTCGAAAGGAGCTCCCCTCAGGGCTGAGGAGCAAGCGGGAGCATGTCCCTGCCGAGGACTCTGTGCCGTCAGAGGGAAAAGGAAAAGGTTGGCCTCCTGTTCACGTCTCTCAAAATGAGCACCAGTGTTAACTTTCTGTCTGGTGCCCTCTGTGAGGATCCAGGAATCCCTCCAGAACAAGCAGGACAAACAGCCAGACAGTGTCAGCACAGCGTGTCTTCAAAAGCTTGAGAAAATCAGCAACAAATAGAAAAACCTTGAAAAAAGTCAGAGGAGAAACCATCTTTGCAGGGGAACAGTGCAAGAAATACGTTGGGTGTCCCTTCTGGCACCGCGACGGTTGGTCGGCTCGCTGGGGCTGCAGCCGGAGCTCGGAGCTCCGAGCTCGGCGCGTGGCGCTCGGTCCCAGCCCCCGCCAGCCGCGGGGAGGACGCGCTCTGAGCCTGCGGCCAAGTGAGCGGCAGGACCGGGGAGGTCTCAAGAAGCACAGTCACTGCAGACAGGAGGTCGGGGTGGGGGATGGGGCCAGGAGATGGCGAGGGGCGCGAGGACCTCCACGCAGTTGCTGCGATCTGCGCCTCCGGGACCCCCGGGGGCGAGCACTGGCTTCAGCGGCGTGGGCTCTGAGCAGCAGCTGGCTACCAGGGTGACTTCCAGGGCAGCTCGGGGCTGCACCAGACTGCGAAGTTTCCTCCAGAGGGCGACGCCACTGGGGCTGCACCTGCGCGCCATCCAGTGGCGCCCTCGTTGGTCTAGCGGCTCCCCTCTGCGCTGGGAGTCTGCTGGACTGGAGACCTTCTCAGTAGTGGCCTTGGAAAAGTGCCTGCGCCTGCTGCACATCCCTGACTTTTCCCTGAAGGAGATCAACTCTATCCGATGGGCTGCATGCCCATTGCTCCCGCTGCTCAGCCACTAGAGATCCTCAAACTCGTGGGCATCCTGCAGACTCTTCACCAAAACCCACACCGTACTCCTGGGCAACGCATTTCTAAGATAGCATCGGCCTGGAAAGCCAGACCTACCCCTGGGACTTTCGTTTGCCAGACTGATGGGCCTGTAACCTGCTTGAGTCCAGACTCCCTGGGCTAGGAGTTGCAGACCTGCCTCTGCCCCGACCTGGACAACATGAAGAAGTTTGACTATAGCAACAAGTGCAAGAGGGGAGTGCCCTGGGTGAGTGTCCCCAAGCCTGAGACTCAGAGGCCACCCAGAGGTGAGGTGCCCTCTTGGGTGGGGGTACTCCGATCTCTAAAGACTGGGGCCTGTTTAAAGGAAATTTTGGAGGTGTTAGACCTCTTAGGTCTGGAGGAAAGCCATCCTATCTGGCTCACCATCCCCAGGACATGCTTGAGGGAGGAAGGTGCAGGCCTGGTGAATGGAAAAGTTCTCCCCAGGCTGATAGCCACTGCCCTGATAGGCCTAACTTTCCTCATGCTCCAGGGTGAGATTGGCTGGACCCAGGCTGTGAGCCTCAGGCCCAGGTCTCTGTAGGACACTCAGTGAACCTTCAGACTGACTGGATCAAAATTGTTACCCTCACCCCAGAAGTCTCCCAGACTTGCAGGCAGTGGTACTGCCCTTAGTCCCTGAAAGATAGCCTGGTTTGGGTACCAGCTCCCCTGTTTTATGCCTTGAAGTCTTATGACACAGACCCAATGCTGAATCCTGGTGCTGGAGCTGCAGTGGCAAGAACCAAGGCTTGGGGACCCTAGCCATGTGTTCATCTTCGTCTCTGGGCCTGAAAGGAAGAGAATCTGAGTCTCTCATGCAGGTGTGGGGACCACTTGACCTAATCATCTGCCCCAGGCCATGAGTGTTGCATTGCTGAGGATCTGCGATTTGTTTTGGATGAATCCCTTTCCTGCTCTCCTTGTCTGAAGTGCAGAAGGGCTGGGGATGGAGGTCTGCTCCCCAGGCACTGTAGTCTTTGTTGAGATTTGGTGGGATCTGGCCTGGACACCTCTGGGACAACTTGACAAAACCATTTCCTGGGGCCCACAAAATCTTTCTGTTGCACATATCCCAAGTGTTTATAACTTTTAACTACCCAAGCTTATTAAATTGCACATAGAGAATGCTGCATTGGCTCAAATGTTCTTGGAAGGCCAAATTAATTCAGCTTTGGCATCAAAACTCTTTTCTCAATCTGTGAACAGATGCTGCAATCCAGTTGTCTCTGGGCATCCCTCCAAGGGAGTACCAGAGGCCTGGGGCAGGGGCTGTAAATAGGGACTGTCACCTGTGCTGGACAGGAGCTGTGAGAGTGTATGCAGGCATGTGCACCTGTGTGTTCTATGGTGTTTCTGCCCCAGCAAGTCCACCACCCAGCTGCACTACCCACACCCCATGGCATGAGGAGGTTGCAAGTGGGTGACCCTTCGTGTCAGTTGGGGAATTGGCTGTAGGTGAGCTGAAGGGTATTTCCTCAAGCAGGAGGGAGGCTATGTGTGCTGGGGACTGAGGTGGCTTAGGCAGATGGTGGAGCTGGTTGACTGCAGCTAATGCCTGTGCCATTGGGAAGTGTTCACATCATTCATCTCCAGAGGTCTTGTCTGAGCAGCATGTATATGTCTATTTTTGCTAACTCTAAGTCAAGTGTGTGATTGTGGTCTGTCTTCTGGGCTTTGTGAGGGTCAGTATGGTCCCTTTGTCCCAGCTGCTGCCAAGCTTCACATGCTGCAGCCTTTGTGGCCCTCAGTGTGTGTGTCCTCAGGATCAAAGAAAGCCCAGTATGGCTGAGTTAGAAAGCAGGATTGTGCCCTGAGCACTGTCACAGGGAAGAGACCAGGACCCGCTCCTCTCCTGTATTTTTAGGGGTAGCTGGAAACTGCCCTGCCTTGTTCATTCTATCTTTGCAGTGATCCAATGACCCATTTCCTGAGTTAAAATATGGATGACAAGATGCGTAAGTGATTCAGGTCTCTAGGCCTGCACAGCTGACCTTCCAAGGCAGTGATAGTCTCTACCTAGGTTCCTACACTTTCTCCAGCTCCTGGTGCTTTCTTGGTAAAGAACATGAAGGCCATCTAGCCTTCCCTGAGCGCTCCCAGCCCATGTGTGCTGCTTTGTCCTCACCTGGTACCACTCCTCCCTTGGCTTCCTGACCCTGCAGTTAGAGTTCTGGCCATGCAGTCCCCTCTAAGTGCTACTGGACAGTTGTGTTCTCCTCTGTATATACAACAGGGGTGCAAGCTGGAAAGGAGGTATAAGACAGAGGTGTGTGGGTCTAGGCTACCCAGACCCCGCTTGTCCTAGGAGGAACCCTGGGGAGCCCTACTACCGCTGCTCTCTCCCACTTGCAAAAGATAGCTTGTTCAAAGGCAAGTTCTGATTTTTTTTTCCAGTACTGGAGATTGAATCCAGGACCTTTGGATTGGGATATACCTCCAAACTTTATTATTTTATTTATTTTGAGACAGGATATCACTAAGTTGCCCATGCTGGGCTCAAACTTGCAATCATCCTGCCTCACCCTCCCAGGTTACAGGCAGGCAGCACTATGCCTGGCTATAAGTTTTCATTTCTTTACTTCTTCTGTAGAACATTTTAATAGTTGGAACTTATGGAGGAGATGAAAAGAAGGAAGAAATAGTATACTGGAGTTCTTTGCTGCAGACATTGCTCCCACCAGCCCCCAGGCTCTACAGAAAAGGGTATGAACTAAAATGCTTTTGTGAGTCTGTGGAGGCACCAGATGAGGGTTCCAGAGAGGGACATGGTCTGCGATTCCTTGCACTCTCTATAGGAGAGGTGTTTGATTGTCACAGGTCTCTAATGCCCTCCTTATCTTTGCCAGACCAGCTTAATGGTGGCCTGGCTGAGGTGTAATGATGGTTCACTACTGAGGGACTGAGGGCCTAGGCTTCCAGCTTTGAGCCTGAGCATGCCGAATATCAGCAGTGCTGTGACAATGTAAGGGGTGATGGTCTCCCCTGATGCCCTCCCAATGCCATAGGGGCACCATGGAAATGTTTACTGCTGTCTAGTAGCCATCATGCCCAGCTTTCTGCAGTTGGAACTTCAAGGAACACACAGGATTCCTGGGTGCTCAGTGAGTCACACACTTAGGAACTCCCATGACTGTTGTCCCAGGCAGGTGTCCTGCAGTGAGACCATCTGACTAGAAATTCGTAGTGTTGGTCTCACATTCCCACTCTGTCTCTCACTGGCTGTGTGACCTTGAGCAAATCATTTAACCTCTCTATGCCTCGCTTTCTTCATGTGTAAGCTGGGAGCAAATGTTTTATTGATTTTGGCTAGTCCTTGTGGAGTGTCACAGGTGGAGGGAGCATAGATGGGTCATTTCGCTGTGGGTAACATGACGTAGACAGAAGCCTGTGAGCTTTCCCTATCATCTGTCTTCACCAACCTAGTTGGTTCTTGCTGTTCCTCTCAGATTGTCCAATAGTTCTGGGACATCATGTCTTTACTCTTGTCACAATAGATTGCTGTCTGTCCAAAAGGGAGATGGACAAGAGCAGAATGAGCTGCAGTTTGGCACATTGCCTGGGACGCAGCTCCTGTCACACAGTCTGCCTTTCTGGTAACCAAGGGCTGCCTTCCCAGGCTGCCAACAAGGGGCTACAGTGCCTCCCCTGGGCCAGAGCAGGACCTGGCACATGTGTGTTCAAGGAACAGAGTTGGTGTCCTTGCTGCCTGTGAATTTGGCCATTCTTATGACTTCTTATTTGGGTTGTCTTAGATTTTGTAGTTCTGTCCTTCAGAGCCCAGGACCTCAGAAGGGTTGTTGTGTAGAATCACCATTGTTCCTGAGGCTTGTCTTGTTTTAGGGAACCATGGATTGATGATCCTGACATGGATTATCTGAATTCCTCAAGTTGGAAGGTATTTTCCTGTGTCCCTTGAGCAAAAGCTCCTAATGGGTTTTAAGTACTTTGGTAGAGTGTGAAGAGTGAGCTAAGTTGGAGGACAAAGAGCATTTTCTCCAAATGCTTATGGGCTCAGGTGAAAAATTGTTCAGAATGAGGTGAACTGTGCTTTTTTTTCATTTGAATCAACTCAGTCTCCAGGGAGAGCTGCAGCCACACATGGGCCGGCAGTGGGGCCATAGCTAGGCACAGTTATGGGACAGCATAGTTTCTCACCCTCCCTGCTCCTGCTCTCCTCCACCCCAGTCTGGGGCAAGGCAGAATTATGGCTTCAAAGATGAAGTCATGGCTTGAGGTCAGCTTCTCAGATAGCTGCATGGTGTCAGGAGCTTCAAGGTGTCTGCCTCCAGCCCACTCCTGCATGTTCAAGATCATTGTGGTCTATGATCCAAGATCTGCCTGACCTGCCACTTTTTGTGTGGACCACTTCCTTGACCCACTGAAACCACCATAAAGGTAGATTGCGGAGAATGAGCTGGGGAAGTGTGTCAACTCTAATTATGGGATACAGCAGGCAAGAGCAGTTCTGAAAGAGCATGGTGTAGCACTAGCACCAAGATATGCACTCTATGGTCTTCCTGTATGGTTTGACCAACTTGGCTGATTTTCTCAGCCTGCCATCCATGATAGAGAAATGCAAAAGGCATTTGTTAGTGGATGACATACCAAAGATTCTTTTTGGAAACAAATGCGGGTTTGCGAAGTGCCATTCAGATGCTTACAAACATGTCACAAAAATTTACTAACACTCACAGCATGCCTTTGTTTGAAGCCTCTGCTAAAAACCCCCCAATGATAATGGCTTTGTAGAAGCTACATTTGTGATAATTGGCTCCTGGGAATTATCCTGAAATCTGAAGCAAAGCGTATGATGACATGCTGTTGCAAAATGAATACTATCTAATTCTGACTAAAGAAAACTTTTTAAATATGATTGTTGGATGCCTGATAACTTGAGAGCTGTTGGATTGTTGGGGATTGAACCATGTCCTTCACACTGAGCTGCATCCATAGCCCTTTGTTTTATTGTTTATTTTGAGACAGGATCTCACTAAGCACTGAGTTGGCCAGGCTGAGCCCCAACTCATAATTCTCCTGCCTTAGCCCCCTAGAGTGCTGTGATTATGGGAGAGTATCACCATGCCTAGCTGGTATTTGTCAGGTTCTTTCCTATTATCTTCCAAGACAGGAAACCTTAATTGCTGCTGCTCAGGTATATTCATATTAAATGCTGTTTCTTCATATAAACAGGTCAACTTTTTTGTTTTGCTTTGTTTTGTTTTGTTTGATTTTTTGAGACAGGGTCTTGTTGTGTAGTTCAGGCTGGCCTTGAACTCACGGCAGTCCTCCGGCATCAATCCCCTGAGTGCTGGGATTACAGGCATGTGCCACAACTTCTAGCCCAAAACAGATAACTTATATGCAATGTGTTTTCTCCCAAAATTTTTCATTTTACCCCCTCCAATTTCTTTACTAATTTTTAAATGTTTTGTTTTCTTAATTTGTATTTTGCTTTTTCTACCAAACCAGTTTACTTATATATTTCAGTGAATTTAGAGAATTTTCTGTTTTCTAATTTTGGTCTTTTACATGTTCTTCAAGACTGTATACATGGGGTGGGATTACAGGAGTGTGCTCACACTGCGGTCATCAAATGATAACTGTCTCTCTCTCTGTCTCTCTCTCTCTCTTTCTACCAGTAAATTCAGGATCTTGTGCTTGCCAGGAAGGTGCTTATGCCACTGAGCTACACCCCCAGCTGCTGTCATCAAATGAGATTCTTTTTTTTTTTTTTTTGTACCAGGGATTGAATTCACAACCTCAAACGTGCCAGGCAGACACTTATGCCACTGACACTGAGCTAAACCTCCAGCCCTCAAATGAGATTCTGGATACTAAATATAGCAACAGACATCCTATGAGAGGGAACTTATATACCAACATCTTCTAAATGGAGTTGTTAAAATTCAAACCAATTTTAGAGCAGTCTGACCCAAGAAGTTTTTGGAAAGGACAAAAACTAGGATTTGGGAGGGAGGTTTACAAGAGATTGATGAGTCTAGCCTCCCTGCTGTTTGGGGCCATCAGCTCAGTGAAGTGAAACACTGGCAGTGAAGGGAAAGAGGGCAAAGGTGGCCCTCAACAAGGCCTCTGTGAGAGGCTATGGTCAGGTCCCTGTAGGGATAAGCGGCTGTGAGACCCAGTTGGGTGAGGAAGTCGTGAGCAAGAAGGTTCACGTTCAGAGCAGGTACAGCCACTGCTCTCAGCCAGGCATCGGTCCAGCCACTCAGATGGTGGCTCAGAGTGGAAGTCAGCGTCCTCCACTAAACCACTGTTCAGTGGGACACACAGCAACTGAAAGAAAGTTCATTCTTGGCACCTCTGTCAAGTGATTGGTAATATCCCGCATTCTGAAGAATCTCAGCCCTCCAGTCACACGGAATGGCCACCTATTCATTGGAAAGGTTCAGTGAGAGGCAGATGATAGTGAACAGATGCAAGGGGAAGACGGCTACAGAGTGGAGCTTCCTGTTCTCCCTCAGAGGAGCTTTAAAAGATTCATGATTTAGGTCAGGAACTAAATTCTAGTGACTAGACTAGGGTATGACTTGGACCTTTCCATTGGCTTGGAAACCATCTCCAGAGCATCAGTCTTCCAGAGGAAACCTTGGGGCAGGAGAATTGGGGAAATAGAAAGGGTGAGGCCCTGTGGTCAGATTTCTAGGGCATAATCTGGAGAACTCAGGTGTTCAGGGAGCCATGTCCCTAAGGAACCAACTACATTCCTATCCCAAATCCATCTATGTTGTGACGCTGGTAACAGAATTTAAATTCTCTTTAAGTTTGAGGGCTTTTTATATAAAATGGGGGTTGCAGCCCCTGCTCTGCCTCAGGGCTGATGTGGGGCCACAGGATAACAGTGTTCCCTGTGAGCTGCAGACATCCACCTGTGTAAAGGATAAAGAGTAGACTTCCATCCTCCCCTGCAGTAGCCCCCGTCTCTGTGTTCTTCTAGTTGATTTCCCCAAATATTTAATTATTGAACATTTAGGGCATTTATGAAACACCACTCTTCTTAAGGCTTTATCTGCGTTTAATATCTTTAGTAATATTCTTGTAACATAGGCCAGATTAGTATTTCCACATCTTTAGACAGAGAACTGAGACATAGAGGGATCTATTTAACTTTCATGGGGTGTTCATAGTGTTGAAGTAGAATATGAACCCAAGCTTTGAAGCCCCAGCCCTGTGCTACCAATCTGTGTTCTGTCTTTTGATCTGTTCTCATCTCAGTACAAGCATTTGCCTACCCCATACAGTGTATGGTTTTAAGTACACACCACAGTGAAAGATCTTCCTAATGACTAACTCTCCTTTAGGTGGCTTTGTTGCCCAGTTAGTGAGATGGAAGAACAAAAGTTTGAACTGTGAAAACATTCAATATCCTATCTAACTATGTCAAAACACATTCTATTAACTATAGTCACCGACTGCAATAAGACACCAGAACCTATTCCTACTGTCAAATCATAACATTGCTTCTCCCAACTTATATTGACTATTGTTCTACATGTAAGTTCTGTGAGAGTTACATTTTTTCCACCAATATCACCAGAGTGATATTGTTCAGTATTTATCCTGCTATGCTTGTCTTACTCCACTAAAAACTGTGTCCTCTGGGCCCATCTCTATTGTCACATCTAATAAAATTGTTCTCAACACAAAGGCACATGACAGAGGCTTAAGATGTTGAATATGCTGTCATTCTCCAGCGTATACAAGTGTCAACACATCACATCATCCCTCAAAATACGTAAAATTATTATGGGTCAATAAAGTTGGAACTGTATTCTTAAATAACTTATGATCTTCTGTCGCAAGATGTCAATAGCTAGAAAAATAAACAAAAATTAGTATTAAAAAAGAGGTCCACAGCTGTCTTTAGTAACACATTTCCCAGAATCTTGCCTCCCAGACAAAAGAAGATCAGTTCCTGGGAGGTCAAGACAACCTATTATGGAGTCAGCACCCTTCATTGACAGTGGAGGGAGACAACCAGGACCCATGGGAGGAAATCCTCATCCAGAAACCAGCACCATGCATGGGCCACTGCCGGTTCGGGGAAAACCAGACCCAAGCCTCTCCCCATGTGTCAACACCATTCATGGACTGCAGAAGGAGAGAACCTAGCCCCACGGTGGGGAGATCACCACCCGGAAACCATATCATTTTCATTGTTTTGTTGGGTTGGGTTTTTATTTTGTTTTGTTTATGTAACTCTGATGGCAGGAGCAGCAAAAGATAGCAAGACACGTTTGGAAGCCATTATGTATTTACTACTGGCTTGTTTAGACGCCCTTTATTGCACTCATTTTTTTTTGTTGTTGTCATTTCTATTCTGTTCTGTTCGACTTTTAATGTGTCTGAAGGTGGTATCTGCAACTATTTTGAAGACAACAAAGGCATTGTACTAACGATTGTTGATTTCATAAGGTTTGGAAGTCCTGTATCACTTGTTCTGGTTTATTTTGATTGATTTTATTGTTTTATTTTCCTTGGTTTTATCCTCTTTAAAATAAATTTTTTTTTAAAAAAAGATCCCTGAACATTCATCACACATTGCAGGTCACAAGGAGTTCAAAACAAAAGACTCTTCTGCTGCCTTCCTGAAGGTTTGCTCCCTAATGAAGAGGACAGTGAAGGACCTGTGGAAATTCAGTCATTAAGTATATCCTAGAACAGTGCTTTATAAGTGTCCTACATTTAAGAGAAAACCTGAAATGTGCTATACAGTTCTTCTACTTGGTGTCTATTCATTTAAATTCATTAAATCAGTCAGTAGTGTTATAACTACAGAAGTGAAGATCTATTTACAATTTAAGTTTTGTAAACATCTCATTCAAATGTTTACCCTTGACCTGAACATTAACCCATTTACCTGAAATAGAAATCTTCCTGCAATTATGATGCCAAATATGAAATGATTAGTTCATAAGATATAGAACAGTTTTAGATGAACAAAAAAATTGAACACTTGGTGCAGAGAGACCCAGAATCTCTCCCTCTCCTCACTCAGTTCCTTTTTAAAATAACATCTTAGTGGAGTATATTTGCTACCATGATAAGGCCAATATCAATTGTTATTTACTACTGTTCCAAATCTGATTTGAGTTTCCTTCACTGTTGCACAGTTCTCTTGGGGTTTAACAAATGCCTCATGTCAATTATCACTACTGCAAAACAATTTCTCTGCCCTAAGTACTCATTCTACTTCACCTGTTCATTCTTAGATCTAATATGTGAGCTCCTGTCCCCAAAGAAATGCCATTAGGACCTTATACTTCCTCACTCAAGCTTTCTCACCACTGCCGAGTGAAGTCTAGCAACCTTCCATTCTGAACTGCCCCTCAGGCCCTCAGGGGAATGGAACAAGACACATTGCTGGTCTCTTTCCTGGGCTTCAGAGATTGTCCAGAAGAAGATCCCATGTGCCCAGTATTAGGTGCAAAAATGGCCAGACAATACCTTTGAGAAACCATGTACCCATACCTGACAGGCAGGCCTAGGTGCTGAGAAAGCAAGCGTCCCCTGCTCCCATATAGGCAAAGGGACCTCTGATGTGGCCACAGTCTGGGAAATGGAAGTGGTTTTCCTGAACATTCATCACACATTGAGAAATGAGTCCGTAGCCCTCTGCTCTGCAGCATGCCAGGCATCCCTTCTGCTCTCCCTCATGCCTGCCTTGCCCACTGCTGCCCCTGCAGCTCTCAGGTGAATGCACAACAGAGAAGGTACAGGAGGGAGCAGAACTCTCTGCATCCAGAGGCTCTCCTAGAATCTGCTGGAATGGATGCCTCTGTGTATCCAGTGTCTGGGAGAAAGCATGGCTTCGCTACCCCTCACTCCTCTAGAGAGCCACTTCCAGGCTTCTCCTTATACTTTGTGGCATCAGCTCAGGCTCCTTGCTGACCCTTGCTCCCTCCCAACTAGGCAAAGATGGCATCAGGAGAAGGACTCCTGCCTTGTTGCTCCTGAAGCTAGAGTGATCCTTCCCCTCTTTGTCTACAAGCCCACATAGGTTTTCCCTCTGAATGCAGGGCACCTGGGCCCTTTGTGTCTTAGGACTTCAATAAGAATAGCAACAGTTGTCAGTTCTGCCTTTTTAGCTACTTCCTCTAAGTTAGATAGGACTTTGCTCCTACCTTTATAGGATCTAGGGAGATTTGAGGAAGTTCGTAAAGAACACTCAGGCCAGACACAACCACTGTCCTCAGTCAGGTCTTGTCTGGCTGCTCAAGTCAGAAGATGAGGTCAGTAGACAAGTGAATATGCTTATTTCATCCACTGAATCACTGAAACACCTAAACGTTGTTTACTCCCACTAACTGGCATGAATAGTCTGTCAAAATCTGGTCATTTGAACCCACACTAATTTGTTACGGTGGTACCATGCGAGTAGCTAACTTGGAAAGATCTGCTTACTTAGGGACTAAGTAGATCACTGGTACTTCGGCAGGTCAGCTGCTCTCTGGGAAGCTCACCCAAAGAAGCTGATGTGTAAAGACACTGAGGAAGGAGGGGTTTCATTTCAGGAAAATGGTATAGCCCTTGTCAGATTGAAATGTAAAGACAGAAAGCTAGTTAGCTCCCTGGCCCTTCTTATGGTTTAGGAACCTCTACGTTGTCTGCACTCTTAACCCATAGACAATGATATAAGAAAATTTCAGAAATGGGAAAATGGATTGAGGGACATTCTAGGCTCATATATTCAGGAAATGGTCTGGAGGGCTCAAGTTCTGGGGTCTCTATCCCAAGGGACCCAACTACATTTCCTGTCTCAGGTCCATCATCCCTCTGCACAGAACTCTGTGAGGCAGAAGACCTTCATTCCTCTGCCCACATGACAGGGCCACAGGGCTGAGAACATACTCCTCTTGAGCTACAAAGCCTCGCACTAGGTTCAGGCTATTCTTCTCCATAACTGTAACCATGTGATTCCCTCACTACAGGCAACAACCCCACACATCTGGCTCATTCCCCCAGATATTTAAGATGTCTGTACTTCCTTATATTCAGCTTCATAGCACAGGGCTGAGTTTAAGTAAGCTGTATGTGCATTTCCACACCACAGAACAGGGGGCCCAGGACACCAAGATGAAGTTCCTTCCCCACCCCACCCCCATACATGTGGCTTCCAAGTGGGATCTGAGCCATGGCCACCAGGTAGCAGCCCTGGGGTTTGGGGGAACTCTACTGCCTCATCTCAACAGAGCTGTGACCCCACAGTCAGCCTGTTGGCTATTTTAAGTTTGTGTCTGCCACAAGATCCCCTTGCCTACGTCTGACTTTGATTCAGGTGCTTCTGATTAGTGCACAGAAGCTGCAATCTTTTACTGATGGAGTGAACAAACATACTCTGACCTTTGTTCTAAACTTGTAGGTCCTAGCAAATTTCCAAAGCAAGGCCACATTTGCCTCATCCCAGAAGCCAACCAGCACAAAATTCAACACAAAATTTGAAGTGGAGTCTTAGATTCTCAAAACAGTTGGGGCCAAGCCTCTAGTGGGTGACATTAGACCAAACTGACAACTAACCAAACTGATTAGAGTCAAGCGTCATGATCTGTCTCCTTCAACCAGTCTTCCATGAACATCATCTGTCACCATGGCATGGATTGCATCTCTTGAATTTATCTCTAAAATTAACTCATCTGTATTGTTCCTTCTGCAAAAATCATGATTTTCTGAACACATTAGAAAAAAAAAATTAATAAAAGTGAGACCCAAAAAAGATCATTGAGACTTTCCCATAGCTATCTGTCACCAACCTGTGAATACTTGTTCCTGTCTTGAACATATTTTCCAGGATCATGGCTCAAGGTACAAAAAGTATAGACCATGAAACAATCAAATACAGAATATACCAGGGTAAACAAGGGTCTTCAGCCAAGGGAACCAACTGACTCTGCCAGTAGAGGTTCTGCAGCCTGGAAATGGGCATCTAGAAAACACCAAGGGGAGCCAGGACTTCCCTCTAGTACTGCCCTGCAGGACCCTGTACAAGAAGACACTCTGCAGATGCCCAACCTTAACCTAAGAGGTGAAACTCCCGAGTTTAATAGAATCATTTCTCTAAGAAGAACAGAAACTTGAAATACCAATGGAATTAATAGAAAAGACATATTTTTCTATACTCATGTGGCTTGGGCAGTGCACATCTAATGTAGGAATGACTCTCACTTTGCCATGCGTTTCCCTGTAGTCTGGTGGAGCCAAAGGAGGCAGCAGGGTAGGAGAGGGAGGAAGATGTTCCCTTGACAGTGTTTTAATGTCTGTGTACAGTGCAACAGGTCAACTTCTAAAAGACCAACTTTTTAAATTCCACAAATGAGTGAACCTTGCAGTATTTGTCCTTCTGAGCCTGGCTTACTACATTTAAAATGGTATCCTCCAGGTCCATCCACATAATGGCACATGGTATAATTGTTCTCACCACAAATATTTTAGACTTGAATATGTTCTCATTCCACAAGTACTCATGTAACAAACAACATCAAAGCCCAAAAATATGCATTGTAATTAGGTGTTGATTTAAAAAGTTTGAACAAATTATTACTCTTATTTAATCTATGGTCTTCTGCCACAAAATGCCAACAGCTGTCTCATGACACATTTCCTAGGACCTTGACCTTCAGATATATCAAGAACAATAAGGTTGGTGTACAAAAGTGCCACCTTATCAGAGAATGAGACAGAAGCCATGCAACTTCGGTCATTACATGCATTCTGGCAAGCTCTGGGTGGTACCTGTACTCATTCTTAGTGGCTGTCCCCTCCAAAGTTTCCAGGTGTTGATGTCATACTTGTTCTTAGAGCAGAAGCTGATCAGGCAGGAAACCACTTTCCCAGAAATTCCCCTCTTTTGGGCAGAAACCCAAAGGACTTTTAGGAGAAAGTCCTAAATTGTACCCCCACAGATGTGGATCAGAACCCAGGAAAAAAGGAACCCTACTCTGCTTTCCAGTTCATCTGCCTCATTCTGGTCATCTACAAGTCTCCACAAGAAGGTTCAGGGTACAGATCCACAGGCTTGTCACTCTGCACTTCATCCTTTCCTCTCTGACCAGCCTTTTCTGCTCAAGTGCCCAAGTCCCGAGTCCTTGTTAGCATGGTCTATGCATGCCCACTAATTCTTCGCACACATGTACCAAAGCTTCATCCATTCTCTTTGAGTCCCAAGCTCAAATCAAGTGCCCAGATATCACCTGGATTTCTAACGATCCCATCTTCCCTGGCTACAAGTGTTGACAATTCCCTGGGCAAACCTTGTCCCTCAGCCCTAAGTAATGTTCATGCTGGGGCAGACCCCATCAGCAATGACTCTACCATTAAAACCTAGCATGCATTCTCATGTTTATACCTTCTATGTACTATTTCTCCCTCATTAGATGACTCTTAGCTGGAGAACCAAAAGCTCTATTTCACATTTCTTTCTCCTCTACTTCTCCTTGGCCTATTGCTTCTGTTCCCTGTCCTTACCAAGTCATGCTGCCAACTAATTCATGAGCCAAGTCACCAATGAACTGACAGTGACTGTGTGTGCTCCTAGCTTCCTCCCTACATTGTCCTGAGGTCTTGTAGACTGATTCCCTCACAACAAAGCAGACAAGAAAGAATTACTGAATGCTCCGGGAAGGTCACTTTTCTGTCTGAAATAAAAATGTTCTTTTGTACTTTCTGTTTCAATTAGACTAATTTATGAACATCTAAGCATGTGTATTTTAGATTATGTGAGAAATGTGGTTTTGTGTAGAGAGGGGTTTTTTTTTCTTGTAATAGACAAATTCTTTGATGTAGTAATTTCAAGGCAGACTGTCACCAATTGAGACTTGACTCATGACAGCATTAAAAATGACATCATCATTATAAACTCTGTAGTAATAAATTTTTGCTCAGCAGCATTTTTTCCTCTTTGGAGAACAAAGCAAAACAGACTGGGGATCTATAGTCCCCATGAAATGCTTGTGTCTCTTAGCATAAATAGATTTGTTTTGTTCTTGTCATTGAGCTTCCTTGACTTGAGCACTGTTTCCAATCTAGTTTTCTAATGTCACCAAGTAAACAAAAGACCTGCACACACAACACAGTATGGGCTGATCCTCATAGAGACTATTCCTACATATGTACAGGTGCATGAAAAAACAACTGAAAATGGTATGTAATGTGGAGTTGTTCCATTGATAGTTGACCAAGAACAAGAAGTCACCCCTTACAACCTGGGGCACTCATGGGAACCCAAGACTCTTGCATAGGAAAGACTGTGGTCAGAGCCTGGAAGAGAGTAGGAAAGGTATGACTGAAGAGAAGACCCCAAGTCATGGAGCAGCAAGACCAGGAGAAGTCTGCAGTCAGACCCCTGTTGATCCATGGACATCTGTGTTCCTTCATGCCCAGACCTGGGGGCACTGCAGAGAAATCTTCATGTCACGAACTCCAAAACTGAAAATAAGATCTCCCAGACATTCTTCCTGCTGGACACCATGCCATAAGCAGGTTTCCTCTACCTGTCTTTTCTACCATGTTGCTTCTGCCTCAGGCCAGCTGTCAGGCAAGGATTGAGACTATCGAAACTGATCAGGCTCATTGCACAACCTGGCTGCACTCATGCACTGCCAAACTGGTCACCTCAGGCCACATGATCTGCTTATCTCTGCCACTCGGCTGGGAGATCTTCATGGAGGATGGTGTCAATGCCTTGATCGAGTACACTATATTTGCATCAGAAGCATGGGGGGAGACAGGTTCTATAAGTGGCCTCAGTCCACACTCCTTGCTCACCCTTGCTCCTGCCCGCTGCCCAGCTTCAGGTAAGGATGACATCAGGAGAGGAACTCCTGCTTTGCTGCTTCTTCAGCTGTGTGATCTTTTTCCCTTTGCAAGGACACAGAGAGTCCATTCTTAATTCTGGAGCCCCAGCCCTTTGACACCCCCTGCCCTCCGCAGAGCCTTGGTCAGAGAAGCAGCAGCTTCTAGTTCTGTGTTCCCAGCTACTTCCAGAACCTCCAAAATGGACTTGCCCACCTCAATATGTGGAATACCCTGTCGCCCCTTCTCAGATGAACTTTCATCCTCCAACCCTGGTGGCCCATCTCCACAGTCTGGTGATTGTTGCCTCAGCCAGCCCATTGGCAAGCTGGCTTCACAATCAGTGTCTGACTTTAGGATCACCACCCTGGACACCACTAACTCCTGCCTTCCTTCCTGGGGCCTCCTGCTGGCTCCTGCTGGAGCTGCTTCTTTCTGCCTAGACCATTCTGATGCCACCCTCTCACAACACAGTCAGCCGAAGTTCAACCATGGAGGCCTAGAGGTTCAGCCAGCCTAGAGGTTCTAGCAGCCATTCCTGAATATTAAACACCCTGTTAGTCCTTGTGCCACCATTCAGCCCTTATTTGAGAACCCTGGTTGGCAGCAGCTCACAACCCCCTGTCTAACAGTGCTCCACAAACTGGAGACAGAGATAACACTTCTTGCTCAGCATTGGCATTGGGGAGCAGGGAAAGCATGCCAGAAACCCACTTACTGGGTTCACTTACTACAGCTATGAAGCAACACCAGCCTTGAGAAGGCAGTGGAGAGACAAGGACCCCAGGGACCTCGGATTAGCAATGCAGACTCAAGCACTCCAAGGGCCCAACTTTTCAGCCACCTTTGACTCTCTTTTCCTCTCCCATGGCCACCTTGCCACTGCTACTGCTCCTGTGAATGCAGAATGCAAAGAATGTCACTCTAGATGTAATTTATTTCCTCTTCCATGTTGTTTTTCACAAGCATATTCATCTCTTGTTCATGAGCTTCTGCCCACTGACTACACCCCTTGGCAGGAGCAGCACATAGGCCTTGGTGCCTCCTGGACCTGAGTGCTGAGCTCAGGGCCTAGGTTCGCTTCTAGAGTGAGGAGCCTTCAGATGCTGCACACTCTCCACAGCCAGCTCTCCTCCCTCACCTCTGGGTCTCCCCAGTGACCCCACAATTGTGTCTGCGTTGCATATTCCTATACTGATACTGGTGTGAACTGCAACTTCCTGCTGATCCTCTCCTTAGTTTAAATTAGTTGTCAGGTCCTGCCTAATCCTGATTTTGATTCAGGTGGGGGACAAGAAAAAAGAAGTGCAACCTGAGGAGAGATTATCAATACCTTCCCATGGCCTTTTGCTACCAAGATGTGAACAGTTGTCCCTGTCTTGAATATACAGTATTTTCCAGTGTCACACTTCAAGGGTATAAGAACACATCATAAAACATTTAAATGCAGAATACACCATAAGCCACGGCCAAAAAATAACATTTTCCTATACCAGTAGATGTTCTTCAGCCTGGAAATGGGCATCCAGCAACACCAGAGAAACCAGGGAACCACTCCCTTTATCCAGTCCATTTCAGGCTCTGTGCATAGGAAGCCGCTCTGAAGCTGCTACAGTCAGTAGTAACTGCAGTTTGCACAACAGGGATGTAGTTTTGGGGAGGAAGGATGTGAGCAGGAAGGTGTCAGCTCAGAGGATACAGCCACTACTCGGTCTCAGTCAGACAGTTGGTTAAGTGTGCCATGGGAGATCGCATTGCAGAGGAGAGTTGATATAGGCTGTAAAGAAATATACTAAGATCAGAATAAGAAAAGACAAGACTTCACTGAAATCAGAGTATAAGACAAGGGAACAGTGAACAGGCAGGCTTCCAAGGGAGGCATTGTAGTGTCAGGGTGAGAGGCTGGAGTTTTTATAGGGATTTGATGATGTCTGAAGTGGTCTAGGCAACAAATAGGTATCTCGGGCACTTTTTTCTGGGTTGCTAGCTTCTTGCTGGCCTTTCAGGAACATGATTGTTGTATCTTCTTCTAAATATGTACATTAAAGTTGCAAAATGACAAGGCTTTTTACTCAGGCCTCCCAAAAAGCTCTCCAAATTTGGATAAGGATATCAGTATACTCTCTCTTTTAGAGAAGATTGGATTATAGTTCAATGAAAGGAATGAATACAAAATGAGACCAAAGAATACAGTGAATGTTTAGTTGTACTGTAGTACAACTAAACTGACTCAATGTCCTGAACAGATTCAAAATATTTATTTTGGACTTTCAACTCTGGGGAAAGAGCTAAAGTCACACAGTACCACCTTCAGTGAATAAGGTAGATGGGGAGGCCCCATAACAGTTGGAGCCTGCTTTTCCCTTGGATGGCACTCAACAGCATTCACCATACTTTTTTTAGCATATCTCATAAAGACACTCATGAAGACTCCAGTAATTGCTTCAGAAAGTGGTGAGAATGGTGGTATGTTCAAAGCAAGAGGGAGTATTTTGAGGGAATCAGTGCCAATGTATCTTTTACTGTAGCGGTTTTTTTTTTTTTCTTTTAAACACACTGTATTTCTTGGTGAGTCCTTGTATGTCTTCTATTTATTTTTATCTTTTGCTGTTTCTACTCAGCATCAGTGCTTCCTGATTACTCAACAGTGCAGGCCAGGATTGAATCTGCAAAGTAATTGACTGCAGAGGGTTTTAACACATTTGTCACTACAAGATCTGTAGTCTGTGAGACATTAGGGACCCCAGACTTGCCCTGAACTAGCCCAGCACCAGACCAGGAGTCTACTTCCTCATTTCACCAGGCTTAACTTCTCTGCTCATCTTCTAGGTCTGGTTAGTCTGGAGGAAGATATTTATGCAACTGTTAGATAGGCAGTTGGTTTGGAACTTTCTGATTCCAAGGCAGTTGGAAGTTAAGCAGGCTACTGGTCCTTTGGGGTGGTCACCAAACCATAGCGGTCAGTAAGGGGGGAAGGGGAGAACTGAAGCATCCAGGGCTTTCAGGAGGGCTTCATCTGGGGAAAAGGCATTGCCTATGAGTTCAGAGACCGTGATCTGGGTCATCCTGTAGGGCAGACACTCCTCTAGTGCATTAACTGTCTCCCTCTAGCCACCTTTGAGCAGAAAGATTTCTATAAAATTGAAGTCCCAGCCACTGCATAGGATATGGTGTCGTTTCCACGAGTAGTAAAGCATTAGAATCAGACCAATATGGAAAGGGTAGACTCCACTTTCCCTGCTTGTCAATTCCCATGTTCCCTTTCTGGGGCCCTGAGGACCACAGGTTGTCATTCTTTCAAGCGTGTAGTCACTGGACACTTATATAAGTGCCAGTTGTGAAAAGTCAGTCTCTTTTCTTCAAGTTCCCTTTGTATTTACTCATTTTAGCTTCATAGTAAACATGGCGGCAGGTCCTATTAACACCACAGAACAAAGCAAAGCAAAGCAAAACATCACTGAGAAGCAGAGGGGGCGAATAACATGCTCAGCTACACAGGGGCTTGACTTCAGGCCATCAGATACCAGCACCCATGCTCTCAGTCACTGTGTTGTGCTAGTTTTCTAAAAACTTAAAAAATGTTGGCAGCATAGCTCAGTGTGAAGGCCATGGGTTCAATCCCTAGTACTGGAAAAGAAAAAAAGAAAGAGAGTGAGCAAAAGGGAGAATCCCTATATTTTCTTCTAAGAGTTTTTTGGTTTTAGTGATCACATTGCGGTCTTTAATCCTTCTTTGGTTAATCTTTTATAGAGTATGAGGCACAGGTCCAATTTAATTTTGTTTCATGTGAATATCCTGTGGTCCTAGCACCACTTGTTAGAAAGACTTTCCTTCCCCAATGAATGGTCACGGCACCCTTTTCAAAAATAAATTGATCATAGATAAAAAAGAATCTATTCGCTAAAAAAATAATTTATTACAATACAGCTTCAGCACAAGATGCCTATGTACAAACCCACAGCATTCCTGATGGCACCAAGGGGCTCTTTTCCTCCTCCTTGCTCTGCAGACCTCTTCAATCAAATCTTTCACATACTGAATCTCCTTGGCTAGAGAATCTTCCTTCTCTTTCGGAGCCTTGTTTCTCTTTTCTAGCCCTTTTACACTCACCAGGGAGGGCCTCTTCTCTGCCTGCTTCTTCTAGTGGTACCTGGTGACTTCTGTCCTGTTTTGTTCCTATTTTTTTTTTTTAGGTTTCTTTTCCAGTTTTTAACCTTTAACTTTGGCTGCTACCATCATCTCTCCAGGTGGATCAAAGGGTTTGGGACAGGTAGAACCACAGGGAACACCTGGAGGTGGCAGGCTCCTATTTGGAGAGGTCTTAGAGGTGGCTGTGCTGAGGAGAACCAGGGTAGGACTCAGGGCTCATACAGATGTCACTGTCACTATCTGAGAGGGCATCTTCCCACTTTACACCCTGAGGAATCAAGGTAATATAAGCAATAGGGTCGGATTTCAGCGATATCTGCCTCACTACCTAGCTCTAAGTTAGGAATGAGCAGAAGTGGAGGACAGAACAAAGGGGGAAATGTTATAAGAATGTGAAGGAGGTGACCTGCTCAGTTTTTATTAAACTTTCTGGAAGATGGTCAGTTGCGTTCCCTGCCTGAGGGGACTCCTTATTAGTCTCCTGGGGCCTTACGGGAGCAAAAAGATCATATGTGTCATCCAATGTGGCCAGAAGCTGGCCTGGCATGGTTTCCAAGTCATCTACATTCAACAGGACATCAAAATCAAACTCCTTCAGATCCATTTCTCCAACATCCAATCTGTCCCTGAGAAGGAATGCTCTTTACTGGTGTCAAGGGGCTGACTGACTCAACCACAGCCAGCCAAAGAGGAGCCCACCTTCATCTGCTTGCTGGAGAACTTGAGATCTGAAGTGCTTGGCCACCTCCAGTTAGTCAGCGAAGAGAAGCTTTCCTCAGCCCGCAAGGGGGACCCCAAGTGCCCCACCAACACCTTGCTGCTCAGGAAGCTCATCTCAGCCATGTTGTGAGCCTTGACTGGAATTAAGGAATGTGCTTAATTCTGAGAGGTCTTTGTCAATCACAATGCTGCTTGCTACTGGACACTGTGCAAAGCGTCATGGTTTAAGCCACTGCAGAACCTGACAGTGCTGCCACGGCCAATGCTGCTACAGGCACTACTGCCTCCCATACACTATGGTGGCCATGCTACCTGCCCGGGGGAGAAGAGGAATAGGATGGCAGAGAGAGCACCATATATGGCAGGGCAGGGAGAAAATCTGGACTTTAAATTTTCCACTTGTCTGTATAGCTATCCTTTTGCCCTACGGCATTGTTTTGATTACTGTAGCTTTGTATTAACTATTGACATTGAGAAGCATGAAACTTTTGTTAGGCAGATTTCCATTACTATAACAATGAATTTTAGAAGAGCAAACTTTCTTTTGTTTCAGAGTTTTGGAGGTTTCCATCTGTGGTGAGCTGCCCTATTGTTTTTTGGCCTATGGGGAGATACCTCAGCATGGTGAAAGGACTTAATGGAGGAAGTTTTTCACTTCATGGCTAGGTATGGAAAGAAAAAAAGAAAGAAGAGAGAGAGAAAGAGAGAGAGAGAATCCCAGCACTCAGGAGGCTGAAGTAAGACAATTACCATGAGTTAGAGGTCAGCCTGGACTGCAAAGAGAGTTCAAAGCCAGCCTGAACTTCAGAACAAGATCCTGTCTCAAAAAGACCAAAAAAAAAAAAAAAAAATCCAGAGTAACAGCCAGACCTGCCCCTGCATGCCTGCCACCACTGGGGCACTTGCTTCCATCATACAACCAGTGTGGGCAGAAAGAAGCAGCCAGAAACACCCCGTGCACCCACAAGATACCATTGGAGATGCTTGCTTCCCGTGGGCAGCCAGTGCAAATTGGGAGAATCAGACAACTCTTGCCCCTGTGTGCCTGCTACCATTAGGGGAGTCCTGGTATAGCTACACAGACCAAAAGAAGCAGCAGCTCCACAACCCACACACCCATGGCCATTAGGGAAGCCTCAATGTGACCATTCAGGTCTGAAGAAGCCCACCCCATGACCCATTGCCACCCCAGGAATTTGGGTTTGCCTGGCCCATTCCCCTACCCTGTGGAGGGGTAGCCAATGTAGGAAGTGCCTGGGGCCCCACAACTGGTTTGTTGGGAGGAACCCAGGAGAATGTCAAGACAAAGGAGTAAAAGGCAACTTCAGACCTCCAGCCCACACAGAACAAGTCTGGGAGATACAGTCATGGAAGAAAGTGGAAGTTAAAGACCTGAAATCTCTGAAAAGATAGCAACTGAAGAAAAAAAAAAGACTTCTATAAGGCTGTAAAAGTAATCAGATAACAAACAATATCTCAGGTAAAAGTAGAAATCACAAACATAATGAAAGAATTGCTGGGTAAGCTGGGCATACAGCTCAGTGGCACAGTGCTTGTCTGGCAAGCACGACATCCTCAGTTTGATTCCCGGTACAAAAACAAAAACAAAAAGAATTGCTGAATATATCTAAAGAAGACATAGATTTAAAAAGAGGAGCACAGGAAATTGATGGAAACCCTGAATGAACAATATAGGAACAAATTCCAAAGCATAAAACAGATTCAAAGAGAGATTCAAGAATTTAAAAACTCTATCAAAAGCTAGCAAAACCACTTGAAAGAGACTGAAGATAGACTTTCAGACCTTAAAAACAAGATTGCAGCTAGGAATTGTGAAAGGAAAGACCTCTTAAAAATAACAAGGAACCAGGAAATAATAACAGCTGCAAGACGAAGCAAAGAAAAATGATTTAAGAATGATAGGTGTCTGCAAAACAGCAGGGGTCAACACAAATTATATAAAAAGGCCATTTACAGAAGTAATGGCAGAAAACTTCTCAAACATGGGAAAAGGACCTGGCACACAGATAAGCAAGGCATATAGAACTCCAAGTAGCCATAACCAAAATAAATCTATGCCCAGACATATAATAATCAAGATCTCAGAAATTCAGCACAAGAACAGAATATTAAAAGCTGTTAGAGAAAAGAAACAGATCACCTATAAAGGAAAACCCATCAGAATCACAACAGACTTCTCAACATAAATGAGTAAGTCAAGAAGAACTTGTGGTGAAGTATTTTAAATCATGAAAAGAACAACTTCCAAGCCAGATTGATGTACCCTGCCAAACTATCTTTCAAAACTGATGGAAAAATAAGGTACTTTCATGATAAAGAACAACTGAAGGAATTCATGACCACCAAGCCAACCCTACAAAGAGTGCTGAAGAAATATTCTAGAGAGACAAAGATGACCAAGTTTCCATCAACAGCTTCAGAGGGTGATTGCCAAACAGGGCAGGCAATTGAACAGAGGGGAAAAGTGGGAGGCTAATAGCTGAAAGCAGAGACAAGCCATTGCATGCCAGCTATGCCCATTAATGTAGATGGCCTCAGTTTACCCATAAAAAGAAACACAGGGAGAGTAGATCAAGAAACAAGAACCCCTAATATGCTGTATACGAGAAACACATTTAACTCAAAAGGAGATTCATAGACCAAAGTCAAAGGAGAGAAAACAATGGTTCCACATCACAGGAGGCCAGAAAAAAGCTTGCCCTTCAACCACAGAATGGATAAGAAAGATATGGTATTTTTATATAATGGAAAGTTACTCAACCATAAAAGGAATAATTTTGAGGTTTTTGTAGGTAAATGAATGCAACTTGAGATCATGCTCATGGGTGAGATGGTTCAGACTCATAAGGGTGAACATCGTGTTATCGCCCTAGCATAAAAAACTGATGAAGTTAGTGGGATCCAAAATGTACATTAGATATGAAGTTGATAAGGGAAGGAAATGTCTAAAAAGGGAAGGTGGTAGCCATAGTTAATTTCCTATTATCTTGTTTTGAATTCCTGTATCATTTTCATTGCTTTGTTAGGTTTGGTTTTACTCTGTCTTATTTTGTTTGATTTTATTATGTCTGATGGTATGGGCAGCTATTTTGATGATAACAGGATATATTATGGAGCCATTGTTGATTTTCCATTATCAGGTTTTGAAGTCCTGTAACACTTTCATTGTTTCGTTTTGATTGGCATCATTCTGTTTTATTTTGTTTGGTTTTATTCTTTTTAAAAGAAAAAGAGAAAGGAAAGAAAAAGAGAAAGGAAAAAAGAAATAATGTAAGTAAGAGGGGGAGAGAACCTAACATCCCACAATCCCCCTTGAAAGCCTGTTTCAGTGATGTAAGACCTTCCACCAGGAGCCAACTCATAAATGCTTCCACCACCTTCCCAGAGCTGTGTGCTAAGGGTCAAGCCTCTAAAATGAGGAGGGTGGTTCCGGATCCAAATTATGTCACTCTCCAATTTGTTCTTAATTTTTCAAGATTGTTTTGACTATTTGGATTTTGTTTTTATTGTATATTATTTTCAGGATTGGCTTTTTTATCGTAGAACAACACTGGAGTGTTTTCGTGTTGTTGTTTTTTCTTTTTGGGGGTGGTGGCTTTTTCTTTCATTTTATTTTAAGTGTTAAAATTTCCTCCTTCATTAAGAGTAAATAACATTTCACTGCATTTATATATAAATACCACATTTTTTAAAACTTTACTCATCTTTTTATGTTCATTTAGGTTGTTTCAAACCCAAGACCCCATGTATGCTAAGGACTCTACCAGTACTCTATACCAGTGTTGGAATATGGATAGGAATTTTATTGAATCTGCAAATAATTTTGCAAAAATTTCTGCCCTATGAATATATAATTTATTTCCATTTATGTAGGTCTTTTTTTAATGTCAGAAAAATTTAGTTTGCCACATATCAGATTGGCAATTGCTTACTTGGATTCACTCTTGCAGATTTTTCTCTTTTGAGTGCTAGAGTTCTTTCTTTCCTTCTTTTGTTTTGGCTTTTTTTTTTTTTTTGGTTTTTTTGAAAACAGGTCTTCCTACAGAGTCCTAGCTGGTCTTGAACTCACTATGTAGCCCAGGCTGGCCTCACACTCGAGGCAATCCTCCTGCTTCAGCCTCCCAAATGATGGGATTACAGTTGTGCACCACCACACCCAGGCTGCTAGAGTTGTCTTCTTAACTACAATTTGGATTATCCATTACCAATATATTAAAAATGTCCATATACAGTCATGCATTGTATGAGTACAAGTTCTCAGAAATGCAATTTTGTCAGAAGCAAACATCATAGAGCATATTTACACAATTTTAAAAAGAGAATTAAGATGTCTATGGATATGTACCAACTCATCATGATGAATATAATCATTATGTACTGCAAACATATACTAGTAAAAATTAAAAATAAAAAAATGAAGATGTCTACAATGTCATTAGTGATATAATCTTATGGGAACACCATTTTATATGCAATCTTGTCAATGACCAAAACACTGTTATGTGGCACATAACTATATTCTGTTCTTTCTTTCTTTCTTTCTTCCTTTCTTTCTTTCTTTCTTTCTTTCTTTCTTTCTTTCTTTCTTTCTTTCTTTTTTGAGACAGGGTCTCACTACGTAGTTCAGGCTGACCTCAAACTCACTGTGTAGTCCAGGTTGCCCCCCAACTCCCAGCACTCCTCCTGCCTCAGCCTCCCAAGTGCTGTAACAGCAGGCTTGCACCACCATGCCCACCTGTTCTAACTTTCTAAGATCTAAAAGATCTCAGAAATAAATGTTGAATCATATAAATGGTTTACTAGCATGTATTAAGAAAAGTATTTGGTTTTATTCATAGCTGAGATTTTAGTGAAAAGAAAATCATTCTCCCCGATGAGGAGAGGTCACCTTGATTAGGAAAGCCTCGTATCTGAAGACAGTCCGAGGAGCTGTCTACAGAAAACCATCCTGAGAGTCCCAAACCTCCAGTTCCTGTAATTCAACATCATCCCTATAGTTGTGTACAATCTAAATCTTCCTCATCGTCCTGTCATTTACCCTGGAGGGAGTCTCTCCTCCAAGCCTCATTTTCTCTTTGCAGAGCTGATCAGGAAAGAAGCTTACTGTTGATAATGGCTGAGCATAAAGACTTTACATGTGAAGAAATATGAATGGCAAATAAATACATGAAAAAATGTTCAACATCATTGGTCATCCAAGAGATGCAAATTA
The DNA here is from genome assembly GCA_004027455.1 of Hydrochoerus hydrochaeris. NCBI lineage: Eukaryota > Metazoa > Chordata > Mammalia > Rodentia > Hydrochaeridae > Hydrochoerus > Hydrochoerus hydrochaeris. The sequence continues at coordinate 5,782 of PVLA01013752.1, read as the reverse complement.
AAACAACACTGAGATTCCATCTCCTTCCAGAAAGAATGGCAATTATCCAGAAATCAACCAATAACAAATGCTGGAGGGGCCGTGGGGAAAAAGGAACCCTTTTCCACTGATGATGGGAATGTAGGCTGGTGCAGCCACTATGGAGATCAGTGTGGAGATGCCTCAAAAAACTAGGATTAGAGGTTCCATTTGACTTAGCTATTCCACTTCTGGGTATTTTCCCAGAAGAATTAAAAGCATCATGCCACAGCAATATAAGTGCGCTCATATTTTAGCAGCACAAATGTAATAGCTAAATCTTGGAAAGAACCCAAATGGCCAGTAACTAAGGAATGAATGAAAAAGATGTGGTTTTTTATACAATGGAATACTACTCAGCTATAAAGGCTACTTGAGAACTTACTCATAAGTAAAATAAATCAGACTTGCATGTATAAACATTGTATTGTCTCCCTAGTGTAAGAAGCAGAAAAAGTAAATAGGATCCAGAATGTACAATAGACATTGTGAAGTGGAAGACAGTTTTTCAAAAGGAAAGAGAAACTGAGATGCAGGAAAGGAGAAAAGAAGGAAAGGAAAAGGAAACATATATATGTATACAAAAAAGTTAAGACAGTTATACTACTAACTGATATTAGTTCATTAAAAAGAAAGATTTGTGCCTGTACCATTTGATCCATTTTTCATGCCTATAGTTTGTAATAGGAGCAACTACTTTGAAAATAACATTACACAATGTACTAAGCACTGTTAATCTCCTACAATCTTATTTTGAAATTTTGTACTCTTGTTTTTATTTTTATTTTTCTTTAAAATTAAAAAAAAACGTAATCTTAGCATTCGGGAAGCTGAGGCAGGATGATTGTCATGAGTTCGTGACCAGCCTGGGCTACAAAGTGAGCTCAAGACCAGCCTGAACTGCATAGTGAGACCCTGTCTCAAAAAGACTAAACTGGGAGTGGTGGCTCACACCTGTAATCCCAGCACTCGGGAGGCTGAGGCAGGAGGATCATTAGGAGTTCAAGACCTTGGCTACAAAGTGAATGCAAGGCCTGCCCGAACTGCATAGAGAGACCCTGTCTCAAAAAGCCAAAAAAAAAAATCTTTTTTTAAAAAGACTAAATAAATAAATAAAATTCAAAATAAAGACTGTGTTAGTACACAAATCCAAGAAATCTGCAAGACCTCCAGTGGCAGTGGCAGAAACCTCACTCTGGTGGCATTATCAGCAGGCTGCTGGTCTTTGTCCACCTGTAAGAACGGTGGAGATGCTTCCCGTGGGCCCACTACAGGGGCTCTGCTGTTGCATCTGCTCCTCCAGTCCCTGCAGCACATAATTCTGGCCAGAATTGTTTTGGTTTCCTCACGTCTCAGCCCCTCTAAGGAGGCGGGGAGAGCAACAGGACTACAGTCAGACACCCTGAGAGAGGAAGCCAAGCCCAGGCAATCCTGGAGCAATAAAAGGAGCCCACAAGCACATAAAAATCACAGAGCAGTAAGGAATCAATTTACCCAACATGAATGTTGATCGGTTTCCTAATTTGGCCGTCTTTAGGGTCCTCTCATAACTGATTCTGTGGTGCCCCCTCGTGACCCTTAGGGCCACACCACCCAGGTTCTACAATGCCTCAGAACTTCTGCAAGGGCCTTGTTTCCACAGATTGTTTCCGAGACACAGCTGGGGATATAGTTCAGTGGCACAGCGCTTGATGGGCAAGCGCAAGGTCCTGAGTTCAATCTCAGGTACAACAAATAATTGTTTTGGATATACAACCACCCATAGAGGAGTGAGAACCAATCTCTCCTATCTGCTTTTGAAATGGGACTTTAACCCTCTCCAAACTGCTCTTGATTACATTAAACAGTCTCATTAATGATGTCTTGGCAGCATTTGAGATCATGAATTTTGCACAAATTCTTTAAACTTCATAAAGCACTGGGCATGGTGGTGCAAGCCTGTGATCCTAACACTTGAAAGACTGAGGCAAGTTTAAGGTCACCGTGGGTTACACAGTGAGTTAAAGGCCATCCTAAGCTCCATAGTAGGACCCTGTCTCAAAACAACAACAACAAAAACTTCATAAAGCGTAGAAGTTCACAGAATCATAAACAAAAATATTCTGCACATTATCTATAACACAGATGTTTACTGTGGGATAATTGGGTCATTTTATATGTGCACCTATGTTTATAGCAGTACAATTTGTAATAGCCAGATCTTGTAAACAACCTAAATTCCCATTGACTGAGGAATGGATAAAAGAAGATATGGTATTTTTATACAATTGAATACTACACAACCATAAAGAAGGATAAACTGGAGATTTTTATAGGTAAATGATGCAACTTAAAGACACACATATGTAAACACTGTATTGTCTCATTAGTGTGAGAAGATGAAAGAAACAACATATAAATGTAAATGTATATGTATATGTATGAAAAAGTTAAGATAGTTATACTAATGATTTCTCTGAGCTCACTGAAGAGAAAGATTTGTGCCAGTATTGTTTGGATAATTGAATGCAGATGTCTTGTGCCCTGGGTGAATGATTTGGGGATGACAATGCACAGTGTATATACCATTATTGCCTCCTGATTGACATGTTTTGAAATTTTGCTTTAGTTTTTTTTTTCTTATTTTTTTTTCTTTTTCACCTCGAAATAAAAATGGATTTAGAAAAATAAATAAATAAATAAAACGGCAAAAAATAATAATTGGGTCACTTACAAGTTTCCTCTGTAGATAGACTCGAGAACAAGAGCCTTGGAAGTGCATATGGATGGCATGTGGAACGTGGAAGAGAATATGATCAGGTAGAGGACACTTTCACATCCACCTGAAAGGACCTATGTGGGAAAAAAAGGAACCGGTTAGGGCTTCATGGGCCACAAGAGCATCCATGGTTGGTACTGAGCAAGACCTGATTCTTGTGATGGCTGCCTGTGACTGAAAATGATTCCTGGCATTTGAGGGCATGAAAATAAGGCTTTCTTTCCACTGAGGCATGGGAGCTATCCCAGACAGTGCTCTGTATCAGTATAGATGACATCAAGGCTGTCTTAGTTACCTTTCTGGTTGCTGAGACAGAATTACCAAATACCCAAAGATAAAGGAGAAAAGGGTTACTTTGACTTACAGTTTATAGAGTTTCTAGTCCTTAGTTGGCTGGTTCCAGAGCAAGTTAGCATGAGAGAGGGGCATCACAGAGCAGAAATAGTCCATGGTGTGGTAGACAGAAGGCAGCAAGCAGCAGCTGGCCTTTCCCTTTTATCCCATCCAGGTTACCAGCCTTTTGGGAGTGCCACCCAGAACTACACTAATTTCACTCAGTGGACTAATTTAGTTCCACACTCTTTGGTTTTGTTTTGTTTTGTTTTGTTTTGTTGTTTGTTTTTGGGTACCAGAGATTGAACTCACAGCCTTGCATTTGCCAAGAAGGCACTTATGCCGTTGAGCTCCGGCCCCTAGTTCCACACTCTTAATCCTAGTATCGTGCACCCTGCGTACAGCCAGGTCCAAAAAGCCCAACTAGGAGAATATGAGGACATCTAAATATAAATCTGTAACATACATAAATCAAAACATTGAATCGCATCTCATAAATATGTATAAATATTGTAAGTCAGTAAAAAAAACTTGTAAAAACTATAAAAGGTGAATCATCTTGTATTTATTAAAAGACTCAAATATGGACTTATCATCTTCCCCCATAAAGGAATACCTGATTCTAGCTTCCCCCTCCTCCCTTTTCTGTCTTTCTACGTTTGGTTCCTCCTGTTTTTGTTTTTGGTTTTTTGGTGATTTGGTGATTTGGTTTGGTTTGCTTTGGCTTAGTTAGTGTTTTTGATATAAGGTCTAGATGTATAGTCCAGGATGGCATTGAACTCATAGTATCCCTCCTGCCTCAGCTTCCCAAGGTTAGAATTACAGGCGAGCACCACCACACCCAGGTAGTTCCTCCTGTTTCTTCCCTTGTCCCAAAGAACCTTTCCCCTGCCACACACTTGGTTGGCCTTGCCAAGAAGAACAGGCTGCCAGGGCCCACCTGTTGCCCAGGGGCTGTGCGTAGTCACTGACAGGTGATGCTATGCAGCTGGGCTCATGGAGGCTGAGCCTTTATTCAGAAGCCCACAGAAGCCACTGTATCCTCTTAGAAATTGTCCTCTTAGAAATAGTTGCTCAAGTTACAAAATTAAAGCATACAAAGTAGATAGTCAAACAGTGAGAGTGTAAACAGCTACGCATGCATGAATCTCTGCATGTATTTCTATACTTTCTGTATTAGAAGAACAAAACTTAGCAAGACATGAAGAACATGTCCAACAGTCACACTGGAAATAATGAAAAAAAAACACAAACTGGTGTACAGATTTAAAAATAAAAACAAGTTTATACCTAAGTAACTAAGAGTGAGGGGGAAATTGAGAAAAGGTGAAGAGACCAGTTGTGTCAGGACACATAGCAGTGGACACCCAACCATGGTCATGCCAGACAAACACAAGCATAGTTCCAAGCTGAAGTGGATGTTCAGCCTGACAGTGTGCAGGGAGGGGTCCTGCACCCTACTTGCTGATGAGCCCACTAGAAACTCAAGACGTAGTTCAGTTGCACATTAGTTCTATTGCAGAATCCAAGAGATCAGAAAGGGCAGTGGAAAAAAGGAGGACTTATTTCCAGGATTTTAGATGCTCATCAGCCTAGCCAAACTCATGTCCAAAGTATAATGAAGAAAAGGTTCTAGTTTTATACATTTGGATGAGGGGTTTGGTCTTTAGAAACTGGTGGGGTGGGGGTATGGCAAGATAAATTAATAACTCTGCCTTAAAAGAAGACAGAACCTTACGAATCCTGCAGGAACAAGATTACATAAACTGCTTACAGGATATAGTTGTCAATTGTATCTGTACAGAAACAGGAAGTTATAGTACAGGGGAGGGCGAGATGCTCCAGGGGGATTTCTTTAAATCCTTCTTAATCCCCCTCTTTGATGCTTTCTATAATAAGTTTTAATAGAGATCATCACTATCTAACATTTACCTTGTTATAGGGGGTTGGCCCCGTATTGGGCAGAGGAAGAATTACAACAAAAAAGGAAAAGAGACTTGTATCATATCCCAGTGCTGATCTCAAACTTCAGCCATGTGTAGGCTGGTTAGCTCCCAAAGTGACTACAGAAGTGTTATTGTTTCCTCAAGCTTTTCTCTTTCATTCTACTGCCTGCCCCACTCATTGAGGCCTTTCTGCCACTGTTCCTAAAATCCTGGTATTTTTTTTCTCTCTCTCTAGAATGTCCTTCAGTATTCTCTGTAGGGTTGGATTGGTGGTCACAAACTCCCCCAGTTCCTCTTTGTCATGGAAGCATCTTGTTTACCCATCAACTTCTAGTGACAGTTTTGCAGGGTACATCAATCTGGGCTGGAGGTTATTCTCTTTCAGGGCTTTGAATACTTCACTCCAAGCTCCTCTTGACCTGATGGTCTGTATCGAGAAGTCAGCTGTGATTCTGATGGGCTTACCTTTATAGGTAATCTGTATCTTTTCTCTGACGGCTTTTAATGTTCTGTTTTTATATTGAATTTCTGGCATCTTGATTATTATATGTCTGGGTGTAGATCTGTTTTGGTTGTAGGTGGCTGGGGTTCTGTATGCCTCACACAACCGAATGTCATTTTCTTTTCCCTGCTTGGGAAGTTTTCCTTAATTATTTCCATGAATAGCCTTTGTAATTCACCTGTATGTATTCTTGCTTCTTTGTTCACATTTCTTATTCTTAAATTG